>CM051497.1:29653830-29666796 GCA_028031935.1 Paedocypris micromegethes | reverse complement strand
GAGAGAGAGAGAGAGAGAGAGAGAGAGAGAGAGAGAGTCGGCGAGCGGAACTTCCTGCAGGGATTCCAGGGTTGAAGCCGCTGCTCTGCTGCTCTGCTCCGGGTCTCCTGAAGCCGCCGCTCCGCTCGGGTTTCTTTTGTCTGCGGGTGTAACGTTATATTATCATCACACAACCTCCCGCTTTACTCACTCTTTACACTCACTGATTTACACGGACGTACAAACGCTCAGTTAAACAAAACACGGTGAATTTCCTCCGTTGTTGTGCAAATGAAGTAACCTAATGTCGATATAATAAATGATTTAAGGATTGCACGTTTATTAGAACAATCAGTTTTTTAAATTACAAAGTCGGGAAATTGTTTTATTATCCAAATCGCATGCTTTAAAAACAGGTCGACTTGGATACTTGAAAACGTGAATATTATTTAATTATACAAAGTCAATGTGTCCGTCTAAAACCACAATATAATTGAATTAAAAATTGAAATGGAAATAAATGCTCGTCTGTGATTGGAGTGAAAATGTGTGCGCGCGTTATATCTTGGCAGTTTTTCCCAGCGCGAGGTGTCCATCTGATCTAGTTTGGAATATTTCGAAAGAGGAAAAGCTCGTGTTTTCATTATTAACGATCTGAAAGGGTGAGAAAATTTCCCCAAACTCCAGGCAGCGCGCGATTTCCCTGCAGACGCACAACGCGCACGTCCATCACTCTCGGAATTCCCCCGCCCCTCCCACAAGCCCCGCCCTCTTCCTTTATAACGCCTCCGAGAGTCTCGCGGAGCTCCAGAGACGCCGAGAGTCAGTCGAGCGACGTGGACATGGAGCGTTTCCGTAACAGCAGCGCCGACGAAACGGATTTAAACAACGATGGCCGCGCACCCAAGTCTGGAAAGCAGCTGGCGAGCACCGACGACCGGTTGGACAGCGGCCTGGACTCGCTTAAGGAGGACGAATGCGCGGAAGTCCAGAGCGACTTCAGGCGGATGGCGGTGGCCGATCGTCGGGACGAGCCGTGGAGGAAATACCTCACCGAAGACGGGGACACGTACGTGCGCTCAAATGCTCTTTCTGAGGCAATAATCGGCTTGGGTAGTCGCGTTACTACATCGACCATTATCCGTGCGCGTTTAGCGTTTTATTTCCAACGTTTGGTGTGGTTTACTATGCGCACAAGAAGCGCATTTCAGGTTCCGGGTTGCGTTGTAAGTGGATGATGAAATGCAGCCAAAGCACTTTTTTAAGATGTGCGAAAACGCCTAAACTGCGTATTTTTGTCCCTCTGTCAACATACACAATGCGTGTTTGGGATGGAAAACAAACTTGGCAACGGTTTGTGCACTAATTGCTTCGCAGTCTGCGCAAATAAGACGTTTTGGCTAGTTTCGAGGCGTTTAAAGCCCCGTAAGGTTCAGTGGCAGTACGCATGCGCACACTGTAACGGGCTTTATGTCAACACAAGCGCCGCGATCGGTACGCACTGTTCCCTGGCGCCCGCTCGCCGTGGGCGGGGCCTCGGTGTTGGCGTGAAGCAGGGCGTGGCCTCACAAGCTCGGAAAGTCCCGGGCCGCGCGCCAGACAGCGAGACGCGTGCTGCGCATGCCCCTACTTGGTGGTTTGCGCACGCGAATTATCTGCAGCCTTTTAACCAAAATTCCAGCGGGTTGCATAACTTTCCTTCGTCTTTTTATCCTCAAGGTATCTACATCTCGCCATCATTCACGAGGCGCAAGATGCGGCGAAGAACATGATTTATTTGTCGTACGGTGACCCCTTCCTCGACCTCCAGAACAACCAGCGACAGGTAAACACGCCGTTTAATCTGTAATGTAACGTTACTAATCTGTAACATATACAGGTTTTTACATCGTCCGAATCACCACCATGTGTGTGAGTGCAAATATAGTGTATTTGGTCTGTTTAAATAGCAATTTTCGCAGTTTATTCACATTAAGTGTGTTATTATTGTTATTATTATTATTATTATTATTGTTATTATAAGAAAAGATTGTGAACTCTGGATTGAAGGAGAATTTCCCCAAGAGGATGAATAAATAATTCCGGACCACGTGTGCATGGTTCTAAACCAGGGGTGGCCAACTAGTCCGAGACGAAGAGCCACTTTTTTATGTTTTACCACAACAACATGATGACATTAGTTATTTTTCAACAGTTCACATCGTGTGCATATTCGATGTCACGTGAAAGCTCCTGAAGAGTCGCATGAAACTAGTTAAAGAGCCGCATGAGGCTCAAGAGCCACGGGTTGCCCACCCCTGGTGTATATGGTCTATCTGAATATCAATGTATGCTGTTTTTTTTTCCGTTTTTAAATGTGTTGTTATTCTAAGCAAAGGTTGTGAACTCTCATGTGTGTGTGTGTGTTTGTCCAGACGGCGCTGCACCTGGCTGTCATCACCGAGCAGCCCCTGATGGTGGAGCAGCTGCTGAAGGCTGGCTGTGACCCGTCTCTGGTGGACGAGCGGGGGAACACGGCGCTCCACATGGCCTGCAGGAAGGGCTCGCTGGCCTGCTTCAGCCTC
This sequence comes from Paedocypris micromegethes, assembly GCA_028031935.1. NCBI lineage: Eukaryota > Metazoa > Chordata > Actinopteri > Cypriniformes > Paedocypris > Paedocypris micromegethes. Next base: position 29,664,253 of record CM051497.1, on the reverse strand, counting down.
CTGACACAGGGCAACCCGCCACAGCTGCCCCACGTCCTCCAGGCCACCAACTACAACGGTAAATGACACCAACATGGTTGCGGGTTCGAATCCCCTTAAGTTCTATGTGTCCTTGGCTTAGGCTGCCCACTGCTCCGGGTTTGTGTGTGTTCACTTCACTGTGTGTACGTGCACTTTCTCTTGGACGGGTTAAACCAGTGTTTCTCAAATTTTTTTGGTTGCGCAAATAATTTCACCACTATGCATATTAATGAATTACTGCTTTTTTTTATTTTAATTAAATTTTTTATTTCTTAATTTAGTGGTCTTCATGCCGTCCGCTTCAAGCGTTTTAAGGCACAGGAAACACATCGTTCTTTACTCTTCACCATTGACATTAACAAGTGAAGCCGGGAGCGAGATTTGATTCGTCGCACTTTCTGCATTTAACTTTTGAATAGAGTCTGTTCGACTTTATTGCGTTTTATCTTCTCTTTTATAAACGGATCCATAAGTCTTTCGTGAAGGATTTGTTCGAAATACACAAATTGTTTATGACTTGGGGTGAACGATTCGTGTATCACGAGCCGTACAGACTCTGTAGCGAGAAGAATCATTCGCAACGTGTTCAAACAGAAAAAAAAAAAAAAAAAAAAATTCAGTAAAAATTGAACGAATGACTAAATGAATCGGCCACTTTACTGTTCGAGAGTTAAAGACAGTCAGTTAAAAGAATAGAAATTCAGTATGGTCCCTAGTGTGGCCATATTGCCATCACCTCACTTTTTTATTTTAATTTATTTTTAAACACAGAGTGTGACCGTGTGTGTGTGTGTTCAGGTCAGAAGTGCATCCACGTGGCAGCTACTCAGGGCTTCCTGTCGCTGCTGGAGAGCCTGGTCCAGCTGGGCTGTGACATCGACGCGCAGGTCAGAATCATCAGGCGGGACAGTCGCCCCATCAGGGTGGACGAGGACGCTCAGCGCTCTTCTGCTTCCAGGAGCAGTGCAATGGCCGGACCGCTCTCCACTTGGCCGTGGACCTCCAGAACTTGGACCTGGTCCGGCTCCTGATCAGCAAAGGCGCCGACGTCCACCGCGTCACGTACGGCGGTCACACGCCCTATCACCTGACCTATGGCCGCGCGAACACTGACATACAGGACGTCCTGCGCGAGCTCACCGCGCCGCACCTACGGGAACTTCCAGATAGTGAGTCAGAGGACGGCGAGGATGACTATGAAGAGGATGATGATGATGATGTAAGCTCTTCCTCTCTCACTCTGCCTCACTGTGGTCCGGCTCGTCTAACTGGAATGTTCTTCCACAGCTCTACGATGACATCAAGATGATGGGGCAGTAGGAACACGGTGTCCTGGATCTTGTTTGAGTGGCACGGGCGAGGTGTTCCGGCTGTGGACAGGAAGTACTTCACAGGAAGTGCTTGGCAGGGGCTGGCGGAGGTTCAGCTCTCCTGCTGGAGGACACACTGGAGAGAAGAAGGTCTCGCTGACGGACTAGAATCAGTCGCCGTCATTTCTGTTGTAAAATACTGTACAGACAGATTTATTTTTATAACGAGGACGTGTGTAAATACGGTTGGATTCTGTTGCGATGCTGATTTTAAATTAAAAAGCCTTGGGAATTCCACCTTGTCGTTCTTTGGAAGTGTGTGAGCGCAGGAAGGAGGAAATGTTCCTTACCACTCGAGAACTTGTAGAATGTTCCCGCGTCAGCTGAGCGCGCTGGAATTTCCTGTTTGGACAGACCAATCCGTGTGACTTCCTTCATTCCCGCGTGCGAGAACAGTGGGATTGTGTGTGTGTGTGTGTGTGTGTGTGTGTGTGTGTAAGCGTCTGAAGAATTCCGGGTTTTTCCCAGCCTTTGAGCGGCGTGATTGTGGTTGACCTGATTTGAATTCTACGCACCTTCACACAGATTACATCCTGATCCGCAACGCTACTTCCTGTCCAAAGCATCGAGGTATTTTTAGGCGCCGTATGCAAACGACACGAGCCACAACATGTAAATAAAGGACTTTAGATCCGAGAAATGACACGAGTGTGGGAAAATCCGGCTCTGGGTTTTATTATGCGCTGCAGAACACAGCTATGCTAATGTGTCGTCTGAGGGGCTTCTGGGGCTAAACGTGTCATTTACATCTTCAGAAGGTGTGTGTGGTGTGCAGACAGACAGACAGGTTACCAGCTTCAGACTCTCAGCTCATGTAGATGGGTTTTATCTGTTGTTGTTGTGGAATGTGGATTGATGACTCCAACACGCTTAATCCCGCTCACTCAGAGACACGAGGTGTGTGTCGATCTCAGATTCCGACAGTATTCTGAAGACAAAATGAACAGATTCAGTGGTTCATTTATACTGATATAGGAAGACAAATCAACAATCAGATGGACAAAAATGTCAAAAAAAAATAGTGATGAACACGCAAATCGATAGAACACTATTACATGCAAAGGTCTAACATGGTGAGATAAATTGATGTGATGAACAGAAGAAATTACAGATTTCAGACAAAAGAAAGCAAGATTATAAATGGAGACAGAAGATGGATAGACAGACTTTTAGAGAAATAGACAGATGGATGGATAAATGTATAGACAAAGAGAAATGTGAAATATTGATAGTTAAACAGACAAATTGATGTATGGATAGGTGGATTGAGAGAAGGCAGGACAGAAAGAAATGAATACAGATACAAACAGACAGACGGCAGATAAACTGGGAGACAGATATGCAGACAGAAACGCAGGATGGATAGATAGACAGACAGACAGACGTATGAAGGGATTTTAGAAAAGGACTGATGGATGGGTAGAAAGACATACTACACTAGATAGACACAAGTAGAACAAATAGGTAGATAAGAAGACAGAAGAGAAGAAATAGACAAACATGATGATCTAGAGAGCAGGACAAGCAGAAAGATCCAGAAGAGAGACCCTCACTTGAACTTGGGCTCTTCTGTAGTAACAACTCCGATCTCCAGTTCCGAAGGCTTGAAGTCAATGGAGAGAACCGTAGACATGCAGCTGATGGCCGTCTGGAACGAGACAAGAACCTCAGCAAGTCTGGAGAGCAGGAGCTTCAGGCTTCTCACCGCCACCGTCTCCTCAAAGCTCCAGTCCACCTTCTTCTTCATCTTCTTCTCCAGGAAGCTGGTGGCCTCGGTTTGCTTCACCCCGGCGGCGGTGGCCTTGAAGCCGCAGTAATAGCCCGCAGGGTCGCACTTGTAGACCTGAGGCCCGAGCTCCTCGTCCACACCCATCACTATCATGCCTGCACGGAGAACACACCTGTGACTAGTGCCGCCTAAACTACGAGGTACAATTAACGCAGTTGCTGGTTTTTTTTTGTTGTTGTTATACATCATATTATTAATTAGAGAAGCATTTGTTCCAGTAAAATAAGTTACAATACGTTTTCCAAGCTAGCGTCCATCCAAAAGGATCTAGAATGGTTTGTTGCAAGCATGTTTGCAGAAGTTAAAGCCATTTTCGAATAACCAAAATGTAAAAGTATGTACAACTAAAAGAGTGGTTGCTAATGGTTTGGCTTCATTTACATTTCAATATACACAATCACAATTTCAGCCTATTAATTGCCATTAAAGAGGGGGACAAAAAGTATTTTTTTTACCTGGTTAAATAAAGGTTAAATAAAAAATAAATAAAACAGAGTATAAAAAAAATGTAATTAAATTGGGCAAAATAAAAATTAAATACATCGGACAAAGGCAAATTTTGATTGAATTATCTTTTTTACAATTGACATTAATTGTAGTTTTGTAGCAATATTCATTTTTGTAACACGCTGTTCTATCAAATTTAAAGGTCAAAATATTAAAATAACTAAAAAGAAAGTCTCAATATCTACATACGTATTGCTGTCTTGTAACAAACATCTACTGACTATATGACGTGTAGTGCTACTTATTTATTTAAGGTTTGTTTGTTTGTTTGTGTGGTGTGTTATGGTCATGTTTGTTTGTTTATTTAAATTGTGTTTCTACTGTTGTGACATGAAATTTGCCCGCTGTGGGACAATTAAAGGCTTTTCCAATTCAATGTTGATATATTGACTGATAATTTCAAACATCAAATTCAAATATTCAAATTTTGAAAATTATAAAGTTTCGATTTTTAAAGCTTTTTTAATGTAACATTGTGTCGTTCCATACTATAACTGATAATTATATACTATAATCAAAGGCTTTTTCAATTCAATATTGATATTTTGACAGAATTTTTTCAAATATCAAATTCAAAATTTTTTAACGTCTTAAATTTCAATTTTCTTAAAAGCTTTTTTAATGTAACACTGTGTCGTTCAATACTATAACTGATAATTATATACTATAATTAAAGGCTTTTTCCATTCAGTATTGATATATTGACAGATTTGTTCAAATATCAAATTCAAAATGTTTTAAAGTCTTAAATTTCTATTTTTTAAAGCACTGTGTCGTTTCATACTATAGCTGATATTCTACCAGACACACGTACAGCATCCGAGCGGGCGCATCTCTGCGTTCTGCGTGTAGACCTGTGAGATGTCGGCGATGCGTTTGCACAGCATGTCCACTGGGATGTCGTAGCCGTACTTGTGCTTCCAGTTGGCCGCCTCGTAGCGTGCGCGCTGCACCTGAGACCTGCTGTCGGCTGCGCACACACACACACACACACACTTAATGCTGCTCCACAACACACACACACACACACACACCTGTCATGCCAGACATCACACAGCCAATGTTCTCCGTCAGTCTGAACAAGTGGCTAACAGTGGATTCATCTAGAAGCTTGTCCTGAGAAAAAACACACACACACTTGGAAAATCCAATTCAAATCAAATTCAAATTTGATCAGTCACAGACATAATTATTTTGCAACAACGTGAAGTGAAATGCTTGTTTTTTTACAATCCTCCGGCATGTAAACATATATATGGTTTATATATGGTTATTAAATATGGGGGGGGGGCAGTACCAATACAATAAGATGAGAAATTAAAGCAATAAAATACAATAAAAATAGAGATAAGATAAAATATAAAAGATAAAAAATACAACAAAAATAGAGATGAGATAAAATATGAATAAAATATAAAAGATGAAAATACAATAAAGGGAGAAAAATACAGAAAGACAAGATAAATACGTACGATAAAATGTGAATAAAATATAAAGAGAAACATACAAAATACAGAAAAAAAGATTCTCCTCACATTTCTAGAGGTCTAATCATTGACTAACACGAATCTTATTGTCGCACCATTATAGGACTGTATATATAAAGTGATGTGAAAGAGACTCACTGGAACTTTCTTCTGAGTGATGAACACGGCACAGTCTTTCCCTCGGATAGCCACTGACGTCAGTCCGCCCTGATTAATGGCTTTAAACGCATATTCTGGAAAGAAAAGAACAAAACATGAGATTATTTGATGTGAACTACTATCAACCGTAAGATCTCACAATGGCGTCATAATCACACATGGAAACAAACGGTTCAACAAACGTCATAATCGCAACATGTTTATTATAGCACTAAGCAGCAAAATGTTTTATTTTGACGGCTTAAAGCAAGAAAGTGAATTAAATTTACTTTATGAAATATGACGATTGCTTTTCATGACGCTTATACTTGCAATAGCAAAACGAAAATTAAAGCAGTTTCTGCAGACGGGTGAACGAAAAAAATAATCAAACTTTATCACGAATCAACAGTAAACTGAAACTTTTCCTCAAGCAGTCTCAAATAAAACAATTAACCGAAGAAGAGAAAGGAGAAACTACCACACAGTGCGGAATGACTGAGCGTTCTCCTTTCGTTCTTATAAAGCAGCTCTTAATAGACACTCACCGACTTGATAAAGTCTTCCTTCGGGAGAAAAGATGGTGATGTGCCGATCAAACCCGGCACTGGATCCGCGGGACATAATCACAGGAATATAATGCTTAATAGAGACGTTTTCAAACGGACACAGGAGACCAGCTATTCCACACGCCGGAAATGATTGCACGGCACTCTAAAACACTTCCGGGCCATCAAGAGACTCGCGCAAATTTTTATAATTTTAATGCATAACACGCGAATCTTAAATCAAATCACTTAATATTGTCGTTAACACTTACTGAAGTATAATGTTTTAGCAAAATAGTCGGAACTATACTTTTATGAACTACGTCCAAACGTGGAGGCGACAGAAGATCAGTTGTGGAGCAGAATTTGGGATTCGAACCTGCAACCTTCTAGTGAAAAGTCCAACTATAATCCCCCCAAAAACGGCTGTAAAAGTCCAGTACAATCACCTTAGCCTTCAATTTACATTTAATTAACATTTAATTACAACAACTTTCAGATTATAAGGCTCATTCAAAGTTTTCAAACACAAAAAATGTGAAAAACAGCGCATCTGAAACAGTGAAAAAAGATTACGACATAAGAGTTTAGAGATGAAATAGAGATGTCAATGGAGCTCCTTGTAGCACTAAAATAACAGTACTTCAACGAAATCTGAGCATTTATGTAAAAACAGCAACAGAAAAAGGGAAAGTAAAAGCGAGGGTTTGTTTTTATTCTGCGGTTCCGAGTGAACGAATCTCAGCGTCCTCGAGTGAGGCAGATCCATTTCTGCGGCACTTCGTACGAGGCTCGGTCCGTTCCCTTCTCATCGTACGGAATGTGCCAGGATCTGCCGGTGGTCTGCACAATGGTGTCATAGGCTGGAATCCCCTGGAAGACAGAGAAACGAGTCTAAACCCTCCAGCCATAAACAGAGGTGTAAAGAGTACCAGACACCATACTTGAGTAAAAGTATGGATACGTGCTGTATGAGTTACTCCGATACAAGTAAGAAGTCACCACTATAAAAAAAACTTGAGTCGAAGTAGCAAAGTATCGAATTTTAAAACAACTTAAGTATTTTACTCTTATTTTAACCAAAATCCAGTAGTAAAGTAAACAAAGAAAAGTGGGGGGAAAAACTCTATTCATGAGGTTTCTTTTTTCTAATACAGAAATTTAATTTAATTGAAATTTCCATGTTTCAAAAATGTTCTAACAAAATAGATAAACAACTATGAAATATGAGAGAAATATAAGAAAAATGAATTCAATTCCGAGCTGACTTTGATGTGATTCTACTGAAGTCATTTAAGTCATTATCTACAACAGACAATACATGTATTCACGTTGCACAAAAAAATTAAGCTAAAATATAGTCGCGTCACAGTGTTTTTTGCCATGTAAGGCTGGGAAGATCTGTAGTTTAACTTAACATTACATTCACTTTAAATTAACAATAAACAGACTCTTGCCTCACTGTGATTTTATAAAAGCTCTTATTTTTGTTGTCCGCGTTAAACAAAGCAGACACTGCATCTAGTAAGAGTCCGTCTGTTTTTCAACAGTTCTTTAAACTAAGGCCGTGAATGATGGTCCGTGCTGGTGCTTTTACTTCATCACTGGTGTTAACCATGTCACTATAGTTAAAATCCTGGTAAACATTCACGCCTCTAATTCATGTTCACGTGGTTTCTAATTCACAATCATCTTCCAGTATCTTCAGCAGACTACAGATGACAAAATCGCCTCGTTCGCCCAAGAAATTAACCGCGGTAAAAATCGTTTATGGTTGTCGCGCACGATCAAAATGTAACGAGTAACAGTAAGTGTCAATTCAAATGTAGTGGAGTGAAAAGCACAGTTTCACAATCAGAATGTAGTGGAGTAGAGAGTAAAAGTTGCTTCTATTTATGATACTCAGCACAAGTACCAAGTAGCCAAAAACATACTCAAGTAAAGTAACAAAGTACATTTACTCAAGTACCTCTCACACTCACCTGGAACCGAACGCGTTTGCCAGGAACGTAGTGGCCCGTCACCAGCTGATGGCCACGCTGCCACTTGAAGAACAGGCGTCTGGTGGCGGGCTCGGGGAAACAGGCCTTGTGGTCCCTCATCAGATCCCGGCTGAGGAAGAGACAGTGCGGGCCCGAGTGCAGCGCCGCGTACAGGAGGAACGGGTCGTCCTCGGAGCTGCCCCGGAGAAATAACACGCGTCAATGATGGCATTATTTGTCGTTTTTTTTTAATTAAGAATTGTTCGAGTTCTGAGCATTTGTGAGGCGCTTTTCACAGTTTTAACTGTCTCAAAGCGCACGTGTGAATATGTAAAAGGTTTGTTGCTTTTTATCGATTAGTAGTAGGGGTTAAAAATATGGCTATGAATATCACTATGACTATGACAAAGACCATAGTGCAGCAACACAATCGCCTCTATATATATTTACACCTGTATTATAGTGTTTACTCAGTGCTAGGAACATAGACATTCAAACAACTCATCAGTGGGACAAATAATTGTTGCTTGTCTGGCTTCACACGTACACACGTCTATAATTACCTTTACAGTTACTGTTTTAATTTGTATTACAGTTTTAATATGTCTGATGGCCATATTTGCATGTGTGTGTGTGTGTGTGTGTGTGTGTGTGTGTGTGTGTGTGTGTGCACGTGTTCGTCTGAAGGTTCTAAATGTTTGTGTGTCTGTTTTTATTTTTAATGTTTAAAAAATACTACTACTACTAGTAAAAAAAACAATTATACTGTGTATAAACACAGCACAACCACACACACAAACATAATTATATGTGTACATACGTAGGTGCGTGTGTTTATGTTTGTGTTTCTGTATGTACATGTTTGTATATGTGAGTATGATTAATTTTTTGAAGCTTTGTTTTTAATATAATCATAATTTTATAAATAAAAACAAACAGCCCAAAAACACGTCACACACACACACACACACACACACACAGAATTATTTGACTTCACTAAATTATGTATACTGTGTGTGTGTGTCATATACACAGGCCAAAAACACATCAAAACACACACAGAATTATTCGACTTTCCTAAATTATGTATACTGTGTGTGTGTGTGTGTGTGTGTGTGTGTGTGTGTGTCATATACACAGCCCAAAAACACATCAAAACAGACACACAGACAGACACACACACAGAATGATTTGACTTTCCTAAAATCTGCATACTGTGTGCATGTGTGTGTCATATACACAATTCTCCTGGGGTGGTGTGTGTGAGTGTGTAACTGCTTGGGAGGCTCCACCTACATGTTCTCGGTGAAGAAACAGTGCGCTTTCTGCTGGATCTTCCTCATGTGGAGTCTGTCCCAGTTGCGTGAAGCTCGTAGCATGTGTTTCCTGCCGAGAAGCAGGATGTTCAGGCCCTGCAGCTCCAGCTCCGACACCACGGCCAGTAACTGCGCACAAACACACACACACACACACACTGGTTGAACTTTCACACGCTTCCTGTACTATTGTTTACACTTGCTGCTCTACATATTTATTGTAACATTTAGGGTACTTTTTTTTTTACCTCTTAATTAAATAATTAAAAATTATTTTATTTTCTATTTATATTTTATCTATTCAATGTGTATATTCTCTTTTATTTTTTATTCTTATTCAAGAGTGTACATTCTCTTACATTTTTATTTGTGTGTTCTTTTTCCTTATGTTGGAACAAACGGAGTAGTGTTCTCAATTTCATTTGTATTCTATTCTATTCTGTTCTGTTCTGTTCTGTTCTATTCTATTCCATTCTATTCCATTCTATTCCATCACTCCGTCAGCACGTACACATGATGATGGGTGGAAAGCATCTGCAATGTCGGAGGCTCCGGTGACTTTTACAGAGGAATTCCCTTTAGAAACCTTCAGATGTTCAGCTGTAGGGAAATTGCTCACATGCGCTTGTGTTTTCATCTATTTCTGATTGGCACGCCGAGGCCGCGCGGGGGGAGGGGGGTTTCCTGATTACACAGGAAATAGTTTTTCCTACCGCCCCCCTCTCTGCGCTAAAGGTTGCGGATAGTGAAGCAATTTGCTAAAAATTGCTTAAGGGTTAAAGCCGTGAGATAAAAATAGCGACGGCCCTTTCTAGACTTCAGACGCCGTCTGCACTGATGCCGCGGCGAAACTGTTTCAATTCAGAGGGATTTTCTTTCAGTTTAGTGCTTGAACTAATTAATCTTCTTTTTATATTTACTTTTTTTTCTTTATTTTTTTAGAGGCTTCTTATTTGTTTATTTATGCAGAAACTGGTTTCAACCGTCCATTTACAAAATTACTTGATCACATTTAAGTCACCCTTTTTACGAAAACAAGTGTAACGTCACTGTGTAACGCAGCTTCCCTATTCTAGTGGACCGAGCTAAAAAAAAACTACCGTACCGTCTTCTGCCGCTTATCCGGGGCCGGGTCGCGGGGGCAACAGCCTCAGTATGGAGGCCCAGACTTCCCTTGCCCCAGCTACGTCCTCCAGCTCTTCCGGAAGAATTCCGAGGCGTTCCCTGGCCAGCCGGGAGACATAGTCTCTCCAGCGCGTCCTGGG
>CM051497.1:29603524-29641787 GCA_028031935.1 Paedocypris micromegethes | reverse complement strand
CCCGTCTTTGTCTATTAAACAGATGAACGAACGGAGGAGGAAAAGAAAGGAGAAGAAACGGAGCTGTTCACTAAGTTTTACACTGAATGGAAAGGTGGCGGGAATGAAGACGAGTCCTTTAAAAACATCCCTCGCTTCTTCTATAAGGTAAAAATTATTCACGAGACAAGCTCTTTTTTTGTGGCTAAATTTGTAATTTGAGATTCTGGAACAATCTAATTTCAATTTTTAAAGGGAAAAAAGCTAAAGGCCTTGTGCATTAAAGACTGTCTAAGATATGTCCTCAGTGTTCTTTAACTTTAACTGTGAATCATTGTCCATCAGCTTCCTGGAGAAGATGAAGTTTTGCTGCAGAAGCTGCGAGAAGAATCAAGGGCCGTGTTTCTCCAGAGGAAGAGCCGAGAACTTCTGGACAACGAAGAGTTGCAGGTGTAACCAACATAACGTGCTAACCGCCACGTTCTGGATTAACGCTGACGTTTTCATTCCCTCCAGAACCTGTGGTTTCTTCTCGACAAACATCAGGTTCCCCCAACGACCGGAGATGAGGCCATGATCAGCTATGAGAGTTTCCTAAAGGTTGGAGAAAAAGCGGGTGTTAAGTGCAAGTAAGCAATTTAGTTTAAACTAGACACTTTACCTAGACTCTTTCTGGATTACTCGTCACTTTTTTAAAATGTTATTCATATATTTTCTTTATTTTTACTGTAATATCTTTTTTTATACTTTATCTTCATAATTTTTTGTATTTTATTCATATTTTATCTTTATTTTTACTGTATTTTTATATATATTTTTTAAATGTTTATCTGCATAGTTTTTTGTATTTTATTCAAATACTATCTTTATTTTTACTGTATTTTATAGTATTTTTATCTTTTCATCTTCATTTTTATTGTGCTTCTTGCTTGCTTGCTTTATCCTCTTCCTCGAATGCCCCCGCCAAACCCCCATGTTTAAATGCTGGGCAATCAGAAAATACATTTTACTACATGTCGTACCATGTATAATGGTACATTTTCACCATCAATGTTTTTTTTTTTTTTTTTTTTTCATACCCTTTATATTTTTGAATTGTATATTATTATAGCTGTTGAACAAATTTCAAATCTTTGTAAGGATGTGTTTGTGGCAGAGTTTTCATTGAATTCTTCTGTAGGTTTTAGTTAAAATGGTGTTTCTATGTTTGACGCTCGTCTTGTTTCCTTCAGGCAGTTCTTCACCGCCAGAGTCTTCGCCAAACTGCTGTATAATGATCCATATGGGCGGATATCCATCATGCAGTTCTTTAATTACGTGATGAGGAAAGGTAGTCACTCTTCAGATGAACGTAGATGATGCGGTGCTGATGTGCGTGTGCGTTCCCGCAGTGTGGCTGCACCAGACCAGGATTGGCTTGAGCCTGTATGACGTGGCCGGTCAAGGTTACCTGAGGGAATCTGTAAGTGATCCAGAAGCTCCGTCTGAACACACTCGACAGGAAGACGAGGGAAGAAAGTTTCACGCTGGTCATGTTCTAGCAAAACCTCAAGCTTATCCACTTCCTCTCTGCCACCGTCTTCACCGTCTGTTCCTGAAATGTCCAGGAACATATTGTCATGAATGCTTGCGTTATATTTTATTACAGTTTGTTGAAAACAGAGCAACAATAACTGTAATAAATAGTTTCTTTTCAACTAACTTCATTTGAAAAAATTTCGACACATTCATTTATGTGCTGTTCCTTTATATTTAAATAAAAAGGAAATAATGTAGCAAAATGTAGTAATTACTAATATAATGTAAGTAAATTATTTATAAATAAAATATATTTGTATATACGTATTTATTTAATTTTTCATCTATACTGTATAAATATCATATACATAAACACACTTGTATGGAATATTGAATTCATTATACTTATTATAAAATGTAACATGCATTTAATATAATATGATAAATATAGATTATTCTATGTTAAATGATTATTGTATTATACTGAAGAATAATTATTATTGTGTTGATATTATAATTATGTGTTGAATATAATAAAGAAACTAATTTTAGATATATATTCAAATAGAAAAATAATTCAAAATTTAACTTTTTTGGTAATTTATAAAAAAAATTAAAAATAGAAAGAAAAAAAAGATATATCGATATTCAAACAGTCAAAATATTTCCAAATTGTACTTTTTTTGGTCGTTTAAAAAACTAAAAAGAAAAAAAGAATACCTGTAATCAAAATAAGAAAAACAGCATCCAATCACGAGTAAAGACTGTACTTTCTACTTCAGGACTTGGAAAACTACATCCTGGAGTTAATTCCCACGCTCCCGCAGCTAGACGGCCTGGAGAAATCGTTCTACTCTTTTTACGTCTGCACGGCTGTTCGGAAGTTCTTCTTCTTTTTGGATCCTCTGCACAACGGTAAGTTCCTGTGCTCATCTCACGACATGAGAAGGGAATTTCTAAATAATTGAAAAAAAAATGTTTCCTGCAGGGAAAATAAAAATTCAGGACATCCTGGCCTGCAGCTTCTTGGATGATCTACTTGAGGTCGTGCAGAACATCTAGCAGTAATGTACCAACCTTGCGCCATTTCCGACACTTCACTTTGTTCCACAGCTTCGGGACGAGGAGCTGTCGAAAGAGAGTCAGGAGTCCAACTGGTTCTCTGCACCTTCTGCGCTGCGGGTTTACGGTAAATCATGAAATCTCTTTATATTCGTTATACTTTCTCAGAGGTGTGAAGTACTTGAGTACACTTTAGGAATTTTTGTACATTTTGTAATTTTATAATATGTATACATTTGTATATTACAATTGATCCTAAAAAACAAATTTGATTAACCTTTTTTATGAAGACCTTTTTTAGCCATTTGAAACACTGAGCATAGTATTTTTACTTTTATTAGTACTTGTACTTTATAGATTAGGTGAATTTATTGGGACTGCGTGAATTTAAAAGTTACTTATGTTTTTGACTCAGTACAAGTACAAAGAAGCCAAAAATAAAGTTTATGTTAAAAAAAAAAAAAAAAGTTAAAAAATATTTACAAAAGTTCCTAAAGTGTACTCAAGTACTTTACACCTCTGTACGTTTTGCAGTTGGGTTTTTGATCATCTCTACAGTTTCAATGGCGTCTCGGATGCTTTCATATACTTTTTTGCCGTTTCCTTGTTTCTACTCATGTCAACTTTTACCTTCAGCTCTTTCTTTCCACAGGTCAATATCTGAACCTGGATAAGGATCATAACGGGATGCTCAGTAAAGAAGAGCTGTCTCGCTACGGTACAGGAACGCTCACTAGTGTTTTTCTGGACCGCATCTACCAGGAATGTTTAACCTACGATGGTGAAATGGTAAAATACTCTTGTGCACTTTAAAGAATAGAAGCTCTTGATTCTTCGGTTCATTTCTAATCGTCGATTGAACGTTTCAGGACTATAAAACCTATTTGGACTTTGTCTTGGCACTGGAGAACAGAAAAGAACCCGCAGCTCTTCAGTATATTTTTAAACTCTTAGACATGGAAAACAAAGGATATCTCAATGTTTTTGCCCTCAACTATTTTTTCAGGGTAGGCAAATAACGCATTAATTATTTTATTCATTATGATTTTAATGTTTTAAAGTAAGAAAAGCTGTACATTTTTTTTTATTGTTTTTCCTGTGATTTGAAGGCCATTCAAGAACAGATGAAAATCCACGGACAGGAGCCGGTTTCATTTCAGGATGTTAAGGTATTTAAAAAGAAATATAGCTGCCATAAATTGTTAGACTCTAATGCTTGTGTTTAAAAGTTAATCAAACAAATCTTTTCCAAATTTATGAAAAAAAAAACAACAACATTAGAATCTAATAAAGATTTAAAATGGGCTTTAAAATACATCGCTTGATATACAAGCTGATTTGTAGCTCCGCCCACAACATAAAATTTAATTCAATTTTTTTGTAGGTGTAAATAGACATTACATCCCGCAAACGCTTTGATATAAAATTAATAGGAATAGGCTGAAGCATTGCTTAAACATAAATCACAATGTGTGTGTTTAAAAGTTAATCAAACAAATCTTTTCCAAATATGGGGGGGGCAACACTAGATTCTAATAAATCAGCTGCTGTGCCTTTAAAATACGTAGTTTAAAAAGCTGATTTGTAGCCCCGCCCACAACATTACATCACATCCCACGATTTTGATATAAAATGAACCAAAGAAAAACAGGAATCACAACACATAAATCACAACAGATGGGGAAGTTTCTGATGATGGGGAAGTTTAAAGCAGGTGATCGGTCCAGTAACGCTTCCGTTCACTTTAGGACGAGATCTTCGACATGGTGAAGCCCAAAGATCCGTACAAGATCACGCTGCCGGACCTGGTGAGCAGTGGCCAGGGTGACACCGTCGCCAGCATCCTCATCGACCTCAACGGCTTCTGGACCTACGAGAACCGCGAGGTGCTGGTGGCCAGTGACACGGAGAGCGGCGCCGTGGACCCGGACGACACGTGACTCATAAAAACATCCTGTACGTTAGAACGTATGGATCGCAGTGTTTATTAAGCAGTTCCATGTACAAAACGCCACTTTGTTTGATCTACATCAGACGGACATGTGCTCGCACATACACGGTACAAATAAATTATATGCTCTTCTTAAAAAAAAAGAAAACAAAGTGTGTGTGTGTGTGTGTGTGTGTGTGTGAGAAGGTTGTACGAAGAAGCATGCGAGATGTTCTCAGAGAGTGGAAGGAGTCAGCAAACATGGAGAAAAAAGTTTTTGGTTAGAAAAATAACTGTTCCTCTCAGCTCCAGCGTGGATCCTGTCGGGAGCGCCACCTTCATCATAAAGCATCATGGGAACAGGGCAAGTGTGTCTTCTCGGCGCTAGAGAACTGATTTGAACCAGTCAGTCAGCCACTAAGAATAAAAGCAGAATTGTCGACGGCGCGGGAAAAATCCCAACTTCTGAAACGACGGCTGGCTGAAACTAAACCGGATGATTTATTAGGAGGAAACGGGCGAAGGCACTTCAGCGTCGGCGTCCTGCTCCAGGTCAAAGGTCACCACAGACGCAGACGTTTCCGGCTGCTGTGTTTGAGGCGTCTGGTTGTTCTGATTGTGATGCTCTTCAAAACGACGCTCGGCCTCTTCAGAAAGGCGGTTTTCTTCCTCCTCCTCTTCCTCCTTCCACACACACACACACACATAGGATGAGTGCAGCACCAGGATTTTAGGATGCAAGTAGCTGATTTATGAATTATTTTATTCTGCTTATCAAGAATTTTTGTAAGGACATTCGTTCCTTTTCTCCTTTTTTGGAAAATTTTCTCCTTTTTTGGAATTTGTTTTGTTTTAGTTGATATATTATTTTACTTTTTATTTATTATATTTATTTAGTTAAAAAGTTCATTTAAATGTAAAAAATACATTTTGTACTATTTAGTTTTAGTCTTATAAATGTATACTTTTATATTTGTTTATTTTGTTTTGTGTGGCAACAAGTCATTCATTTACAGTATTTTTTTTACATTACAAGGTGCACTACAAGAACATCAATTTTTCACAAATAAACTTTTTTTTCTGGATTCTAATGACACTATTATTGACCTTTTTGTGTAATATTTATTCTAAAAAAAAAAAGACTGCAAGAACTAATAAAGTTTCCACGGAAACAAACGTTTGTCTTGACCAACAGTCCTATTTTTGGAGGCAAATAATAATAATAATAATAGAACCTCTATTAGTCCCTCAGTGGGGAAATCTAAGCTACAATTATTAAGTTGATAATTATAACCTGCAGTTGAGCAAAGCTGAATCTGTCAAGTATTCTGTACTAATAAATACTAATAAACATACGTCCTTCTTCATCCTGTAGTACTCATCGATGGCGTACTGGTACTTCGGCGAGGTGATTCCCAGCAGCGACGCCATTCTTTCTCCCAGATAGTCACACACTGAAACGAACATAGCAATAATGCACCTTCGGATTGTTTTCTCAGTGACAGAGACTCAGTTTCTTACCTGAGATGGTGGAAGCAGCCACTCTCCACATTTGAAACCAGAAATATGGACCCCAGGTCATCTTCGACTAACACATTAAAGATGGACTTGTCAAAATGAACTACGATGATGTGTGTGTGTGTGTGTGTGTGTGTGTGTGTGTGTGTGTGTGTGTGTGTTGTGTTCCACTCACTGTGTCGTTAGCAGTCATGGAGTAATTCTTCTCGGGCTCTTCCTCCTCCTCTTCATCAGTGCTGTACTCTTCCATAGTTTCACCACTTGCGAAATAGATTGTCCTGCGAGGAATCTTTGGCTTTTTACGTAGGTCTCCCAGTTCCACACTCTCAAAATCCTTCATCACATTTGACGTCTGGAAAACACACACAGACAAACACACGCCCTTTTACAAAAACAGCTTTGTTCGTAGTCAAACACACAGATAAAAACAAGATGCGCGGTCGACATATCTACAGTCTTTTCTCCGGACATTGTCTGCGTTCTATCGTAGTCCTCACCTTTTCTGTGTCCATTGCAGGTCCTGGTGACACGTTGATGTTTGTGAGGTAAAGTGACAGTTCGGCCATGTCTTGGTGTTTGGCTCCTCGAGCGCTTTTCTTCTTCCTGGTGGCGCCAAGCCGGACGTGACGTCACATGTAAACAACTCCGTTTGCACGATATTTTCCACACTTGTAGTAAACGTTTGAACTGAGAATTAACACAAAACATTAAGACTATACCATATATATGTGGTGTGTTTATTTCTGATAAATTGACAGTTTTGGTATAAAGAACAGGACTTACATTGAAGAGAAATGTGTAGTTTAAATGATAATATATCCAATGATTAGTTTTGATCCTATATATTATTTATTAAATCATAGGAGTCTGGTGAATAAATCTTTGTATTCAGCTTGAAATTTCTCACAATTATTAAACACTTACCAATTATAATAAAACGATTAATCTCAGGAGTGTCAAATCACACGTTTATTTAATTATTTATTTAGAAATCATTTTTATTCTAGTTACTCAGGTAAAGAACAGAAACTCAGCAATAACACTTGCTACATAATTCCCACTAATGCGACTGATTTTAATTGGCTTTATTCTCAGTCTAACAGGCTTTTAAGAACATCAGGTTTTTGTCGTTTAATTCAAATCGCAGATTAATGAGAAAGAACAAATACATATGGAGAAGAATGTGACCTTGGCTGTTGTGAACTATTAGTGGTGTTTTTCCAAAAGCACACATTTATGTGTAAGTGTAAAATTATTGGATTTTAATAAAGATTTTAAAATTTTAATTCTGGAAATCCATTATAAAAAGGTCAAAGGTGAAGATTTAAATAGGTCACAGAGGTCATGACATTAAATATAATACAAAATTCCACAAAAGCATTTTAATTCAGTCCACTCTGTACAATACGACAGATAAATTGATTATAATCATGTGGACAAAAGAGCAAAGACGTTTAAAAAAAGAACTGTAATAAAGTTATAATCACTTGATGATGATTTTATGGATTAACTGGTATAATTAAGTGTTTAGTGTTTTTTTGCTTAAATGAATGTAATTAGTTTAATTCTATATAATTAAAAAGCAGCTATTCTGGAATAGTTTGCGCTGGCATTTTTAAAGCTTTCGTGTATTTGTGTAAGAGCTGACATGCTTTAACAATAGCGACACAAACATGGCTTCAGTTCAGATCAGCATCTTTCAGCTCTCCACTCATTTCTTCTAGTTTCTAGAAATACTAGTTTGTGTTACACATCATCAGTGAGTAATATGAATATTCTAGAGCTTTCTGTGGCCTTCTTGCACTTTGACTTTTTTTGAAGTGCTGTGTGGATTTAGTTTTGTTATTATAATAATATAAGTCATATCAATACAGTATGTCACATTGCTTTATTTATTGCTTTTCTCTGTCGCTGCTTATTATTTTTAAAATCTAGACACTTTACATGTATTGCATTAATGTCGTTCTGATGATTAATGTGGCATTTATGCTGATAAAGTTAGAATAGAATTGTATTTCAGACCAAGCTCAATTCCTTGTCACTTACAACTTGGCCAATAAAGTTGATCCTGATTCTAATTCTAATGTAAAATCAAAAAGAATTGGTAAAAATATGCACAAATACTAAATAAACGAGAGTAAATAGTCAATGTCATGTTCTCATCAGTTATAATTCTTTTTAAGCCCAGTTTGTTGTGGCTTTGAAACTCGGTGAGGATGAAATTGATGAAGTTGAAACGCGGATGCTAAAATGCTTTGCGCCCCCTTTCGGCCACTCGATGCATGGCAAAAATAAGGCGTTAATGGAACGAACCATTTCCACCATCTCGCCGGACGACAATGCGACGCACAAATAAAGCACAGCATACAAACCGTTAGCCTAAACGACAACGTAAAGCTCAGCAGTGTTGACGTGTGTCCCGTTCCACGCCGCACACGGCACACCAAACCCCGACCGCGCTTTCCCGTCGCCCCCCCCTTCCGACGCCGGAATGGACCGGTCCACTAGCATTGAAAGCAAAGCCCGTCGCCCGACCATTTGTTTTCAATCAGCGCTGACGGCAGGACGCGGAGTCGTGTAACGGTCGCGCTTTTAATCTCCTCCGCATCTCTCCGCTCAGTCCGCGGCCATGGCTCTGTGCAGCGGCGTCGGAGCCTTGGCGTTGCCCAGCGAGCTCGTCGTCCACATCTTCTCCTTCCTGTCGGACCGGGACAAGCTGCGGGCCTCGGCCGTGTGCTCGCACTGGAGGGAGTGTCTCTTCTACCCCGCGCTGTGGACGGAACTCAAGCTGCGGGTCGGCGGCGGCGGCGGCTCCGGGTCGGAACACACCCCGCGTCTGGAGTTCCTCATGCGCAAGTTCGGCTCGTTCGCGCGGGAGCTGCAGCTGGAGTTCGCCCCGGTGGACGGCTACCTCAGCCCGCTGCAGGACGGAATGGCGAGCCTTCGGAACCAAGATGCCCTGGTGACGTATCTGGACCAGGTGCTGTGTGTGCTCGGCAGCCTGCGCAATAACAGGTAGGTTTGTGTAAACACCAGCAACCATAAACAAACCCGAGCGTTACGTAACGAAGCATCGCTCGGCTTCCTGCTTGGCGCGTAACGGTCTCGCTTCTGCGTTATTACAGGTGTCTAACTGCGATAAACACGGCTTTGGTACAGATTCTTTGCTCAAATGCTTTCGGGCTTGCTAACCGGTCGGCTTTTCGCTTTTGAACCATTTCGAAGTGTGAAAATGCATGGGTTCGGTTGTGTTATTACGTATTATTTACGTATTGTAATAACGTAAATGCTGTCAATATAGAGTGTCACGTTGCCTAATGCTTTTTTCGAGGATCGAACCCATGAGCTCGGCGTGGCTGGTTATAGTTTTCAAATCTAGCCACTTTACATGTTTTCGGATGGATGATCACGGTCCGTTATAATCTATATTTAATTATGTCGTTTTGCTATCGTTTAAAGTAGCAGATTGATGATTAATGTGGTATTTATGCTGATAAAGTTCAAAGACTGGAATGCCTTTGTTGTCATCGTATCACTAATGTACGATCAAAAAGAAAAGCTAAAGATATGCACTCTAGTGATAAATACTGTATATATAAATGCATGCGAATTAATATGAATACATGTTACATTAAATACAGTATATCAAAATGTGAAAAACATTAAAAAAATACATATGAATGTAATACAAAATATAACAATATAACAAGACAAAATGTACAACAAAATACTAAAGGCAATATATAGAATGCTTTTTCAAAAGAGAGTTAAGAGCAAAGTCAAATAATGTATTTATTAAAATGTCAGATTAATGGTTTAAAGTCATATTGGATAATTATTGTATCGATCCAATGTTGAATAAAATAACAATAATCCAAAAATACCTCTTGTTTTCTCACTTTATAAACTCTTATAAACTTATTTTAAAAAGAACATATTGTATTTACAGTACACTGGACTCACATGTGTTACCGATTAAAATATGAAACTTATGGTACAAATGCAAAATATCTTAGATTGATCATAACATCACCTGCAAATCCAGGTTCTATTTGACAGAATAGACGTTGTTATGCAAGGGAGAAGGACGAAGAACTGACGGGATTGTCCTGCAGAGTAAATGAGGCCCGATGACACAGAAATGGACAAAGCTGCCGGTGTCAGACAGGCCTCTGTATTGTGGCCGGCTTTGTGTTCTCGGCCTTTCGCAGATGTTTCCTGATGCTGATCCCGGTGCTTTAGTGCGAGAGGTCGCGACCTTCACCTCTGTTTAGATTCAAAAGGAAAGCACTGGAAGGATCCACAGTCCGGCATGTGCTGTTGGCTTTAGTTTGAGAAGGTCAAAGGTCGCGGTGAATTGTTTGACTGGAGCGCTCCGGCTTTCTGTGTCATCGGACCGGTGCGGTCATGAGAAATCCGAAAGGGAATTACGCGGCATTAAGTTTTCAGGTCGGCGTTTGTCTGAGTTTGGGTTTGCCATTGTTTCGCCCCACCGCAGTGATTTCCTGTTTGTCTTGCTTTTGTCGTCAGGCGAATGTTTTCCGTCTTTCGAACGTTACAAATGTTTTATGTGCAATTCGACGTCTGTGTTTGTGTGTGTGTGAACAAGAATCTTGAATGTGTGTGTGTATGTGTGTGTCTGGTTTTGACTTGGTGTTTTTCTGTGTGTGTTTACTGTTGTTTTTATTTTTTTTTTTGTTTTTGTTTTGAGAGGTGTGTTTTGAGTGTGTCTTTTTGACGTTTTGTGTTTCGAACTTGTGTTTGTCAGCTTGAAGTGTTTAACACTGTGTGTTAGAGCTGCACAATTTTGGAACAAATGAGAATCACTTTTTTATATTTAAGATCACGGCTCAGAACTTTTTTTTTTTTTAGTTTATAGATTTAACTCCGAACATCAGGTTGTCGAGCAGCAATAGAATAACACGTATTACTATTTGCTTCAAATTTAAATAAATGGAAGGAAAAATTATGTAAAAGTAATGATGTCAAGAAAAAATCTTTTAAGCCTTTTATAATCCTTTTATATCTGCAAAATCTGTGAACCAATTTTAGTTTTAGGACCTGTCATGATGGGCGGGGACGGCGAGGGCGGGGATCTGCTTTGACCAATCAAAGCAATGAGTCAAAAAAGTCTCAAAAACGATTGGAAGAGATTTGCTCTGGCTGAATTGTATAAATTCCGGAGTAAGGTCGCGAGGGGGATGTAATCGAGATTGTGATTTATTTTATTATTATTTTTTAATGTATATTTTTTTACTTATTATTTGTGCTGCTCTAGTGTGTGTGTGTGTGTGTGTGTGTGTGTGTGTGTGTGTGTGTGTGTGTGTGTGTGTGTGTGTGTGTGTGTGTGTGTGTGGTGTGTGTGTGTGTGTGTGGTGTGTGTGTGTGTGTGTGTGGTGTGTGTGTGCGTGTGTGTGTGTGTGCGTGTGGGTGCGTGCATTATGTTGGTATAGTACGTAGAACTGTTTTTGGTGACAGTTGCTTCTCTCTCTCTTTTTTTTTTTTTTCTCTCTTTCTTTCTCTCTCTAGAAACCTCCAAAAGCTGAGTCTTTATGGGGACACGTTTATTCTTCCAGATGATGACATATTAGACAGTTCTTACCTCAACCAGGTCGAACAAGGTGGCAAAAAAATCAAAGAGTAAGTAATTATTCAGTGTGTGATGACTCTCGTTGTTTTTATTCACGCTTTTCCTGAGAATCGAACCCAAGACATTGTTTACCTGGGACATAATTTTAGTCTTTTATCATTAAAGTGACTTTTCAAATCATCGAAACTTCGAATAAAAACATTATGAATTCACTGTTAATATTTGCGCCACTTAATTCAGAATAAATTTACTGTGAGTTGAGCAAATTTTATTTCAGTTAAATGGTTAAAAATAGTATGTCATAGTAGATAATGTATTCATTAGAAAAAGAATAGCTGATGGAAAAAGTCGCTGGATTCTGATGATTTTACAAACTGTCTTTAAAAGTTTACATTTCTACAAAGTTTATTCAAAAGTGAGAACAATCGACTGCTCCAAGTCAAAGCACACGTTTTATTTAGTGTAAAGAATAGAAACTATGAAAAAATATTATTACATATTTCACATTAGTGCTTTTTTTTTTTGGTTACTAGTTACTTGTTTTTTTTTTTTTTTACTTTATTCTCAGTCTAACAGGCTTTTAAGAACATCAGGTTTTCGTAGTTGAATTCAGACGGCAGAATAATGAGGAAGAACCGATACGGCAGGAAAATGTCAAGGTCACATTCTTCTGCCTCAAACACAGAGATTAGTGGAGTGTGTTTATAAGACACGAGCGAACAATCTCCCACAATACTAACGGATCAAACTGTTACCGTTGATCTAAAAGCCTCATCAAAAGACTTTTATTCTCTTTAATATTTCAACAACACTGTGTCTAATAAAACATTACAAACAGAGAATGAATGCAAACATTTGCTATGTAATCATCAGCATTAGGCCACCAATCACAGATCAAGCCACTGTTTTTTGTTTCTGTTGGTAAATCATTATGCACTGATACGCAATATTTAACAGTATTTAAATAAAAGTTTGAATCTCATTTATGAATATGATATCATGAAGAATGTCTTATATTCATTCATGACTATAATGTCAACGTATTCATCTGCATAGTTAACATGGGGGAAAATGCAAACTCAAGTTTATTTAAAAAAAAAAAAAAAGACGTGAAGCTTGGGCAAAAAAGTTCAATTAAAATAAAGAAAGTGTAAAAAAAAAAACTTAAGCTCCGCCTCTCACGCCATTGGCAACGCAGTCCGCATCATCTCCAAAATAATGTTCAGTGTGAAACCTTATTGGACATTTTCTTTATTCAGTAACATGAAACAAAATCTGGAGTGGTACAGAAAAAAAAGAAGAAAAAAAAAAAGAAACATTTTTTTTCAACAGCTAGCATCTTGTGCATTTTTGACTCATGTCACGCGACCACACACATGAGTCATTTAAAAAATCTCACATTCTCAAGTTACACGAACTTTGGGAATTTAAAATTGCGATGTTTATGTTCAAGGTTAAAACAAATTGTTGCCGGAGGGAATACAAAAGTTGTTTCATGAAAGAAATATGTACTATAGTTTAAGAGGCAAGTCACACTTAAAAGTGCAATATACACGCACCACCAAAAAGAGTTTCTGTTTGACTAGAAACAGAGTAAAAACGTGGAATAATTTAAGGGAAGAGGTAAAGCAATGTACGACCTTTAAACATTTTAAACATAAATATAAAAAGGACATTCATTCGAACTACATTAAAAACGTGGAATAATATTGTCAAATTTTATTCATAGACTTATTTTGTATCAAGGGTCTAAGTTAATTTATGATGTTTTGTGGATACAGTCTTCATGTGTTAAAGTGGAATATAAAAAGGGGCGGGACTAGATGAGTTGTACATGAGTTGTATAGTATCGTGACAATGTTGTATCGTGTATATAGTATCGTGACAAAGTGATGATGTTTAATTAAACCTCTCTAAATCAATTTATGTAAATACTGCTGTTCAACTCCTGTTCATGAAATGATTCAAGCAGATCCCTACCACAATATACCAACAGTGGATAATACAAGTTTGAGAAGTAAGCTTATTAATTTTAAAAACTTGATCTAACGATAAAAACATACAAAAATGATTCTAAATATTTCTTTTAAAGCAACTGAAGGAATCTGAGAACCAACAATCTCCAGCGTTAACTCACACTACAGGCTTTTGAAATGCGATTTAAAAACAAGATATAAAGATCAAAGATGAAATATGAATAAAAATACAAAATTAAAGATACAAAATTTCCAGAATAAAAAATACAGTTGAATAACGTAGAAGTGAGTAAAATACAAAAATGTACAAGAAGTGACTCTAGAAAGTGTCCAGTTTATAGTGTCTAAAGTGTCTAAAAAGTGACTGTGATCCAGAAGTGTTGTGAAAGTGACCGGTTAAAGTGTCCAGTTTAAGGTGTCTAAAGTGTCTAAAAAGTGACTCGTGATCCAGAAGTGTTCTTAAAGTGTGCAGTTCAAGGTGTCTAAAAACTGACCCAGTGATCCAAAAGTGACCGGTTAAAGTGAGGACCCTAGTTGGGCTGGACTCCTAACCCCCGCCCTGTGCCCTCAGGATCCAGCAGCTCTTCGAGGAGGTGTTGTCCAGCAGCCGGCAGATGAAGTGGCTCTCCTCCGCCTTCATGCTGGGCGTGGTGACTCCGCCCTCCCTGGCCTCGCTCTCCAACCCCAGCTCCGCCTCCCTGCAGCACCTCAGCCTGCTGGACCACCAGCTGCCCAGTCTGGTCTCCAGCACGGAGCTAGGGCGTCTGGTGCACCTGCGCTCTCTGGCCCTGGACTTCTGCGACTTCACCTCGGACATGTGCCGCCTGCTGTCCCGCCCCGACCGCGCCCCCCTGCACCGCCTCTCCCTCCTGCTCAACGGGACGGCCCTGGACGCCAAGCCGCTGGACGGGACGGCGAGAGAGGAGGACTGGAAGGGGCTGGTGGGACGCAGCGCCAACCTTCGGGTGTACCTGATGGCCCTAGACGTCTGCAGCCAGGACCTTCTGCGCGTGCTGAAGCCCAGCCTCCCCCTGGAGCGCGTGCACCTGGACAGCTTCAGCACGCTGGTGACGGACGGGGTGGTGGAGCTGGTCTCGCAGCAGTACCACCGCACGCTCACGCACTTCGTCCTGATGCGGGACAACGCCGGGTTCCCCGACCTCAGCCTCAACCGCAACGAGGACCCGCTGGTGCTGCTGGCCTGGCGCTGCGTCCATCTCGCCGTCCTGCTCATACACGGTGAGGGGACGCGCCAATGACGCGCTTTTGTTTTTTTTTGAAAGTGATACTGTGTTTTATGTTCGGAATCGGCAAATGTTTTGGCCAAGTTGCTAATGACAACTAGGGATTGAGTGTGGTCTGACTCCGCCTTTCCCTCTTTTACATATTAACATAAATACATAAGATGGATGGATAGATCGATAGGATTAAGAGAAAGAATGACAGACAGACAGACAGATATAGTTTGACAGAGAGACAGAGCGGGGTAGACAGACAGATAGATAGATGGATGGATGGATGATTAGATAGATAGAAAGACTGACAGACATAGTTTGACAGAGCGAGATGGATGGAAAGAAAGGAAGGAAGGAAGGACTTTATTATTCCCACTAGGGGAAATTGTTGTGTTCAGCAGCAGCAAAGAACGAAACAAGTTTTTTTTAACAGAAACGAAAGGGACAATTTAAATGGCAGCATTGAAGGCTAAAATGCATAGAGCGAAAGAGAACAAAAGAAAGAAACAACAATACAAAGATTGTGAGAAAACAATGGTGCAATTGCGATGAGATCTAAATGTCATCCTTTTTTTTTTTTTTTCAAAGTAATATATGTTCAGAATCTGAAACTTTAATGGCCATGTTGCGAATGACAACTAGGAATTGAGTGTGGTCTGACTCCGCCTTTTCCCTCTTTTACATATACTAACATACTACATATACTACTCTTTTACATATATTAACATAGATATATAAGATAAATAGGTAGATGAGACATTATTAATTCCACTAGGGGACATTGTTGTGTTCAGCAGCAGCAAAAAACAGAGAAAGACAAAAGTTTTTTTTAAACAGAAACGAAAGGGACAGTAAATGACAGCAGTGAAAGCAAAAATGCAAACGGCAAAAGTGAACAAAAAAAGAAACGACAATAAATACAAATTTTTGTAAATAAAATTGTGTGGTTATGAACCCAAGATTACTTAATTAACGCCACATTCTTTTTTTTTTTTTTTTTTTTTCTCTGTAAGCGAATTTCGAATTTTCGTTTCCGCAGCAATCGAACGCTTAGCATTAGCATCATGCTAGCACGTACACGGCGCTAAAGTTTCCCATTGGTCCGCAGGCTACACGGTGTGGTCGCACAACCTGGTGGCCATCTCGCGCCTGCGCGGCTCCAACCTGAAGGTTCTGGAGGTGTCGGAAGAGAGCGTTGAGTTCGACCCGGACCAGTCCATGTACGTGGAGGGCGACCCCGTCCACAACCTGGTGAAGGAGGTGTCTCTGGGGCTGGGCCGCGCCTGGCATCCCTCGGTGGACAACAGCGTGGTCCTCAACGAGCCCACCCAGCATTTCCACCGTGAGATGCAGAGCTTCAGCGCCGGCGTGTAGAGGCGCTCTCTCTCGCTTGACTCCTCCTGTTGCTCTTTCGTTTCTCTCGTAGTGTGAACTTAATCCTTCGTACGTGGCGTGTTTAATCAGTATTAGCTCTATATTTATATCTCTATCTATATATCCTGCTTCTGACTAGGGCGAGTAGAGTGGGCTAGCTGTGTGAGTAACTGGTAGAGGGGCTTTTATCCTGCTCGCTTCACCGTCGTCCAGTGGCTCGTTCGTTCTCGCGCTTTGTGTGTTTGTCGGTTTTTCTCCGAGGACGCGCGGTCACCTCGGCGGGATTTTCTGGGGCGAGTCTTCCCGCCTTCCTCCAACGGTTAGCGGATCCCGCGGGTTTTTTTCCATAAGGCTGAAGTTTCTAGTCTGGCGTGGGACACCTGTCCGCTGAAGCCCTGCGGCACAATATCTGGGCCCGGCCTCAGGTGTTTTCCGTCTTCTCCGCGCGTGTGCGTTTTATTTAGCGTCTTTCCCGCGTGTCTCAGGTAGGCTGCGATTCTACGACGTGGATGGTGAAAACGACGGTCGAGACGTTGTGACGAGAGTGAACGCAATCAGCTGTCGGTTTTAATTGTTCTTAAGTCACAGTTGCCTTCGAAGCCCCTCCCCCTTCACACACACACACACACACACACGTCGTAATCGGTAAACTGGCCCCGTGTTTAGTCGGTGAAGACCTGGGATGGCGGGAGACGGACGCTAGCTAGTTCCATATCTCAGGATTCCTGCACTTGCGGTACTTTTCCACTAGGTGGCGGCGCTCGAAGGGAAAGATCCGTTTGAAGGAACGCGGCTCTTCCAATCCGTCGCGCTTTAGACACGCCTGGATTTTATCCTCTTCCGCGGACCGTTTCTCTAGTTTAGTCTCGAAGGTTCCAGCGTGTCGTTTGCTTTTACGTATATTAGCGTGTTTGCGTTTTTTTTTAGATATATATATATATATATATATATATATATATATATATATATATATATATATATATAATTATGAAACCATTGTGGAAGGAAGTGGTGGTTGAGTAGCTGAATAAAGTGAATGTCAATCTCAAGCCTTCTCGCTCAGCTCGGCGGAATCCATCGGCTTTTCTGTCAGTGGCCTCCCGGTAAAAAAGCTTCTGGAAGGATCCGCCTGCGAGGAAACAACAGCCAAAGTTAAGCCGAGGTGGAAGCGTCGTTTTTTGTCCCCATTCGTGGTCCAAAAAAAAGCAGGGAAGCCGTTAACCAATGAAATGCCGGCGAACCTGGACGTGTTGCGTCAATCGTTGACGTCGTTTTATTCCATTTTTTTAAATTCCCTTGGCGCTTTCACACGGCACCAATGATCCAAGTGTGTGCTCTGCGTGCCGAGCAGGTCGACGTGGCTTTTCCGAGCGTTTTTTTTTTTTTCATTCGTTTTTATCTCTCTTCCGGTTTTCCGACAGCGAGCGACGCTATTGGTCAGTTTTGACGCCGTCTGGCCGCGGAGCCGTTCGTACCGTGCCTGGATCCCGCAGCTCCACTCAAAGACACTTTCCTTCTCGGGGTGTCGACGGGAACGTCGGACTGGGCGGCGGCCATTCTCAGGGTTACCGTTAGAGTGGCGTGGAGGGGGCGGAGTCGGCGGGAAAGGGTCTGGACCTCACTGGATTTCACTTCTGTCGGCTGCCAAAGAAAAACGGTGATGCGACTCTCCGCGAAGTGCTGGCAGGGGGCGGGGCCGGCGGCTGATTGGCCGTGCTACTACTACTATTACTACTGTTACGGTGTTACGACGAGACGCGTGCTGACAGAGGGCGTGGCCGAATGCGGTTTACGATCTCACGATGCTTCACTGTGAAGAGTGAATGTAATTTATCTCCTGAAAATCAAGGTTGGTTCTATCAGACCTACAAGCTGCTACGAGACGTGTCGGGAACATTCCACTGGGGGAGTCCAACAAGCGAAAATGGCCAAATGTCTGCGTGAGACGATTAGCGGTTTTTTTTTCCGTTTCGTTTGGGTTGAGGCGGGCGACGGGACCGCGGGAATCATCAGACTGGTTCGCCATTCGCCAAACGTTCCACCGCTAGTTCTCTCCGCGGCTATCGTTGAACCAGTCGCGTCTACAACTACAAGTCCCGTTTTCCCGCCGTTTTTTTTTTCTTTTTCGTTCGCTCTTTCAGCCGTCAACTCACAATCGTCGAGGAGAACGACGTGCTAGCCGATGCTAGTTTTCTCGCGCCGACCACCAGGGGGCGCCAAAGCCACCGTGGCGAGTCCAGAACTATGCAAAGCGAAGTGCGTACAATCCCGCCGCGCTCCTCCCGTCTCGCTTTGATCCGTTTTATTCCCGCGGTGTCGGACGAATGGAAAACAACCAGACGTGCAACGATACCAGGCCTTATTATTGTTCTTATTGTTTTAAGATCTTGATTCTCCGGAAGCCAAACTCCGTTTCAGAGGCGACCGTGGGTTACAGACATGGTCTCTGTGAGACTGGCCAGCAGGCCCCAGATCTAAGTGGTACGAATGTTGTGCATTTGTTTAAAATCCGGACAGTTTGCAATAAAGAAGCGGCCATCTTGGGGCAGCAGCCGCGCCGAGACCATATTGCGATACGATGTGACGCGCGGGTTTTCTTCTCACGGCGTGTACGTCTATGCCACACGTGTCCGGGTTCTATTTGTGAACGTGGAGGGGAGACGAGTGGGTTTATAAGTGTTGTTTTGCAGGGTTTGACCATCTTAAACGTGCGATTCTCGAGGCGTGTCGTGTCTTTCGTGTCTCCGGCCAGCACACGGCGTCGGGTTTTATATGTACATCGGCGGAAGCGGGACGTGAACACGCCCGGGCGGGGAGATTTTAACGAAACGTGATCTTGAGGTTCCACGATGGAGAAGGAAAATCTGTGACGAGCTTAACTGACTGATGTCGGGCAAACCAGCCGAATGTTGATTTGGATTATTGTTGATCGAATGCTTTTTTTTTTTTTTTTTTTTTTTTTTTTTCTTTTAATCGGTAAATAAAAGTATATGAAAAGAATGGTTTGCGTCGGTTTTTATTCCATTTACAATTTTTTTTTTAGTTTTTTTATTTCCAAATGGTGGTTGTTTGAAATCCTCTCATTAAGATGTATGTTTATCTGGAACATGTTTGTTATAAATATACGTTGACTTAAGTAAATGATGGGGTGAGTTTTCTTGGGTTTCCTCTGAGTCTCCGGTTTCCTCCTACAGTCTGGAAACCGGCAGGTGGGAGTGTGAATGTGTCCCGCTCTGTGATTGGTTGACCACTAATCCAGGGTGTGCTGTGATTGGCTCTAACCGATGACCCAGACATTAGAAAGTTATGAAGCTGGAAAATTGAAATAATCCGCCTGGCTCTTAAAACACATTGAGAAGGTTCAAGATTCAAAATCAAGAAACTTGTTATAAATACTTTAACAGGCTGCCAAAAATAAGTAATAAATAATAGTTTGGTGTAATAAATCCCACAATAAACTCAAAATAAATAATAAATATATACAATATATTCACATTTTAATAGGTATATAGATGCATAATATATACTGTACAAGTATATATGCATATGGTGTGTGTGTGTATATATATATACACAGTATACACACACTATATATACCGTATACATTTCCTTATAATAAATGATAAAATATTGTGGTCATGTTAGATCCTGACCAATCATAGGCCAGATAAATTCTTATAGAAGAATTATATTGCAATAAAATCTTTAAAACCAGGTCTTTAACAGGTACAGACAAGTTGTACAGAAATGCAGGCGATGGAAGCAGACTAATGTAAATAATTGGGTGTAATCACACAAAAAATTCACAAAAAAGGAAATAATCTGTACATATGTACGTACTGTATATAGATGCATAATATGTATGCACACACAGACACATATATGCACCATATATATGTCCCAACCATAATAAATGATAAAATATTGTGGACACGTTAGATCCTGACCAATCAGAGGCAGGAAAAATTGCTAGATTCCATAACAATTACATTGCAAAACAAACCCTGTAAACCCGTACAACCTGGTCAGAAAGGCTCTCAAACAAACTCATTTATATCACATTTTTATTACTTATTGTACATACGACCCACGTTTAAGGCAATAATTCGTTATAAGGAAACTATAAATACATCAGAAACATGGACGGTTCACGCGAGTTGTGGATTTGGTGAAGTTGATGGCCAAAAAGTTTGGACTTTCTATTCACAATATACAGTTAATACAGGCGATATATATACATTTTCACTTTCTGTCATCGTGAACTTCAGTTAAAAAGCATCGGCGTCTGGATCCTGAGCACCTCGTGGGTTAA
Organism: Paedocypris micromegethes; assembly: GCA_028031935.1. Taxonomy (NCBI): domain Eukaryota; kingdom Metazoa; phylum Chordata; class Actinopteri; order Cypriniformes; genus Paedocypris; species Paedocypris micromegethes. Next base: position 29,621,293 of record CM051497.1, on the reverse strand, counting down.
AAGGCATGTGACACGGAGCCGGCCAATCACCTCGTACGGGTGGACACGCCCCCTGAGACGGCTCAGATGACATCAGGAGGAGGTGATTGGTCGGGGGGCTCCTCGCTTCCGGGTGGGGAGGGCCTGGGCGGGGCTCCGTGCAGGAAAGCGTCCAATGGGGGCCGAGGTGGCAGGTAGCCCATGTGTGGAGGCGGAGCTCTGGGAAACATTCGAGGAGGAAGAGGTCCGCGCACTGAAAAAAAAACGCAAATTGGGAGTGATGTCATCATGCTGGTGTGAATGACATCATCGTGAGAGTTATGACATCATCATGATTGATTGGCAAAAATACATTTAAAATACTTTTATAAATACCGTATTTATAAATGCGGTATTACATAAATTACTATACGCAATTATAAGCAACACCCCTGACTTTTCAGGCACAAAATAAAAATACAAAAATAAAACAAAATTTATTACATTACATATTTCATTAACATTTTATTATAATATTTCAATGATGATTATATAATATTATCATATGGTTAAATTACTATTACTGCGTATTTCGTTCATTTGTGACTGATCCTGACTTGAACGAACACAAAATAAATACAAATAAAAATGAAACAATTCATTATAAATTTATAAAAATGTTCTTGTACTATTTTAATGATGACTATATAATATTATCATATAATTTAATTTATTATTATTACTACCGCGTATTTTCATTTATTTGTGATCGATCCTGACTTGAACTGACACAAAATAAAAAAATAAAACAAAATGTATTATAAATGTATTAAAATTGTCTTATAATATTTGAATGATGATTATATAATATAACCATATAATTTAATTATTATTACGGCGTATTTCCGTTCATTTGCGATTGATCCTGACTTGAAATGTGGAAACAATTGAAATAGTCGAATATAAGCACCCCCAATTTTTGTCTTTTTTTATGTCATTTTTCCCCCCTTATTTTAATTTCGCTTATATTTGCGGTAATAATAATATAATAATAATTAAACACGGTACATCCTTTTACATGGTTAATAATATGTTACGTACTCCCAAGAGGAGGACCACGAGGAGGAAAGTACTCCGGTGGTCCGTAGGAGCCCCTGGGGCCGAAGCGGGGGTCTCTGGGGTCCATCATCGGGGGCATTCTCATTAAAGGTGGCCCGGGTGGAGGCCCCATGCGTGAATCTGGATCTGGATCGGAACCGTCCCAAGCAGATGAAGGTTCCCTCACATCCCTGTTCTCACTCTCATCAGGACCGCCAGCGCTCCTCACAAACGATGAATCTGCATCAGGGGAGACAAAATCTCGTCACGACTCTTATCTTTGTGGGGTTTTTCCTCTGAAAAGACAGACCTGGTTTATCCATGTAGTACGGCTCCGGGGGAAAAGGTGGTCTGAGGGGCATCGAGCCCCGTGGATACGGACCGGGCGGAGCTCGTCCATAACCCGCATCAGGGAAATGACCTTCCAGAAACAATACAAGTTAGACATAGTTGTGAAAAAAAACATTTTTGCAACCCAGCACACACACACACACACACACACACACACACACACACACACTTATACATATATACACTTATTCAGATACCATATTTACGTTTTACAAAATAAAAATTATTATTTTTTTTTTTTAATTTGGGCTAAATTACATGAATTTTCTCTTTAAAATAATTTTTTTATTTAACAAACCTAACTTGTGACTCATATCACTTCAATGTCGTTTTACCTAAAAATAATTTAAAAAATAATTTATTCTAGCGATCGGAACTACAGCTCCCATAATGCTTCACTGCTCACTGGTTCCCATGAGCCTTTGCACCAAAAGAGCAAAGAGTAAAGCGGACCGAGCTCGGTTTTTGTTAGATGTAAATATCAGAACAGTCATGATTTTCTCCATAAAGACGACGTACTTTAATTTATCCGTGACTGCTTTAAATATGGAAAAATGGACGCTTATATTTATTTGAAATATGCCCATTCAAGCACCCCAAGTTCTAAAATTTGAAAAAAAAAAAGGCGCTTATATTCACATAAATACGGTAAACACACACAAAATGTCACTAGGGATGCAACGATTAACCGATTTCACTGTTAACCGCGCTTTAATTCATCACACTGTAAAAAAAAATTTTTTTTATTTTGTAATAGAGTTGATCAAACATGCTTTTCACTAAATTTGTTCTTTTTAAAACGGAGACGCTTGGTTAATATGCAGCTAAGATTTAATTCAGACAGACACTATTTTTTTATTCATTTTATTTACTCAATAATTTTCCCACTGAAAATAAACAACAGAATAATGAATATTTATGCTTAAATCAAACTTTTTTCACTTACCAAGTCCAAAGAGAGAAATTTGAATGTAACTTGTTTGTTTTGCATTATCATTTTGTCCGGTATTATTTGGTTATTGAGCAGCAATTAAAAACTTAAAATATGTAGTTTTCATACGATTTTCATGTGATTTTCTTAACTAATAGTGTTTTAAAATTAATGAATGCATAATCACGATAACCGTGAAATCGTGATTATTCCTCAGACTATGATCACACACCCACAATCTATAATCGCTGCATCCCTAAACATCACGACTCTCATCTGTACGTTTAATCTTTATGAGGTTTTTCCTCTGAAAAGACAGACCTGGTTTATCCATGTAGTACGGCTCCGGGGGAAAAGGTGGTCTGAGGGGCATCGAGCCCCGTGGATACGGACCGGGCGGAGCTCGTCCATAACCCGCATCAGGGAAATGACCTTCCAGAAACAATACAAGTCCAGTTAGAAAAAAAACAAACACATGTCAAAAATATTTCGATTAGTATCGATACTGAAAAATCTGAAACGATACATTACAAACAGTATTGCACTATTTACAGTAGGTGTTTACACACGAATCAATAATTATGTCTATTTAAATCCCAAATCGAAATTGGTTTATACAAATACTGCTGATCAACTCTGGCACGTTGAATGGTTTACGCGGAATAAACAGAACATTAATACAACCGTGAAAGGTAATTTTGATCATTTTAAAAAACTGATCTAACCATAAAAACAATAAACGACAATACAAAAAAAAATTATAAATGTGTAATATTTATTTTAAAGCACCAGAAAGAAGCTGAGGACCAACAATCTCCAGCAAAAACTCACGTCTTTCTACCACACAAACGCAAAATACAGCATTGTACTCTTACGTTTACCTACATTTTTGGCCTGAAATTGAAATATTCTACTATTCGACAAGGCTCAAATTTTGTTTCCATTTGTTTTTATAAAAAGCTTTTAAGTAGAGTTTTTTCTTCTTCTAGAAATTCTATAAGATTGTGCCAGATTATTTATTTTGGGCACTTTGTTGTCTTGGGATTCCTTATTTAGACACATTTTCATGTTCCAGTGTTGTGTTTTTTTTTGTTTTCTAAAAAGCAAAAAAGGTCCTACATTGTTGCAGTTTTTCCCCGTAGTATCGAGTATCAACGATTTTTTTTAAGTATCGTATGGAAGTGGAAAATTCTACTTTCGTGACAACACTAACACACAGAAGAGAAATATGAAGTGAATGAATGCATGTAATGATGAACAACTAAATCCCTCGTGGAAATTATCACAAGCTTGAATATGGGACGTGAGGATTCTACACTTGACCAGTATCTGGACTAAAGCATCTGAATGGACATTTACTAGCTAGTGGAACAAAGACGCGGAACCTTCTGGAACGAAAGACTGTGAGGCTCTTCACGCCTACGAGAAATGCACGGAGCTTCTGGTTCTTTCTGGAGGCGAGTGATAAAGGGCATCACTGTACCTGGCGGCCCGGGCGGGGCCCTGCGATCTCTGTCCCATGAGGGCGACAGTGAGCCGCTGTCGGAGTGAGGGCCACTCTTGTCAATGTCTGTGCCACCACTAGGGGGCTCCACCGTGCCGCGTGATGCTGAACACAAGACCATGAGAGGGTGGAGGGGAGAGAGGATGGAGGGAAAGAAACCACAGATGAGTGAAATTATGAGAGAAATGGGAGGGAAAACAAATCAACAATGAAAACATACAAATGAAAATCAAATATGAAGTGGGTCACACAGGAAATGCTGGTGGATTGTTGATGGCGTCCCATAGGTGTCACAGCATTTAATACATTTTGGAAATTAGTATTAGTACGAGTAATTTATGCTTAAACTTATGCATGTTTATTTACTTATTTATTTTGTCCTAACTGCTGTTGTGAGATGCATTTTGCCCGCTGTGGGAGAAATAAAGGCGTTTTCATTCATTTCATTTCATTCATTCATCTGCCCACTCATTATAATTTTTTTTTATTATATACATTCCAATATATTTAACATACAGTTTACAACTAAAATGAGTTGATGAAAATAAACACAATTTGAGTTTATTCAGCTAGTTGTCACTCTTTTTAAAAATTCTCAATGTTTATAAAGCGGGATTTATTTATATATATTTTATTGTAGTAGTTGTGGCTAATTTAAAAATTGATAATAGGAATTTGCATTGTAGTGTAAATAAGTGAATCGAAACATGTAGAAAGTTGTATTTTCGTTTTTTTATCTTAATTTATATTTAAATCTCCACGTTTGCTTTTATTCCAGCTACTAGTCTTGTTTTTAATCGTTGTTCTTATGTTTTAACTATTTGTTGTCCCGGATCATAAGGTGCGTTTAAAATCCTAAAAGAGGCTTAAAATGTACTGTGTTTTTATAATCTGCCTTATAATTCGGTTATGTGAATAAAGATTAGCATATAGACGCTTTTAATGTGCAACTTACAGTCCAAAATTACGGTAGCGTATGTTTTACTGTCATTAACATTGAATCCTCCTGCATTATTTCAAATAAAGCTTCTTTGAATTGAGTGATTCATGTTCTCTCTCTCATCAATAATAGTTACGTACACAAATAAGTAAAGATATTATTTAAATCACCTCTGTTTCCCATAACGATCTGCGGTGAGACCCGAGGCGGACCGTCCATCAGAGTGGGCGGGGACAGAAAGTTCCGAGTTTCTGACGAAGGTCGGCCATGAGGTGAAGGTCCGAAAGGAGATCTTTCACCTGTGAGACCAGCAGATCTTAAGCCGAGTTCCACACACTCGTACTTACACAGTTACAGACGTGTAATAACTGACCTCTGATCAGTGTTCTGCCCTCGCGCACGTCCTTCTCCAGGATCTCACACTTAAACTGTGCGTCCGTCAGCCTGCAAATACAGGACTCTGATGACATCTCCATCCTACTACTGTTGCAGTATTTAAATATACAGTATTTACGCAAATATAAGCACCTGATTTTACCAATTTTAGAGTAAAAAAGCTAAAACTTGATTTCAAATATGCACATGAATATAAGTGCAAATTTTTCCACATTTCAGGTGAAGAGCAATCACAAATAAATTAAAACACTTTTGTTTACTTTTAGTTTTTATTAGCTCAAAAATAAATAATCATTAGTCACGCAGCTCTTGGGATTGGCTGAGAATTCTGGGAGGTGGAGTTCTGATCACTAGAATCGACTTTACTCTTTTGCATTATACAAATTTCGATATCGAAATGATACGAGTCACAAGTTAGGATTGTTAAATAAAGAAAAACAATTACTTTTAAGAGAAATGTAATTGATCAAAAAAAATAAAATAAATAAAAAATTATTTTGATTTTACTTTATTAAATGAAAATTTAAGGGGGTGCTTTTATTCGCGGGTTGCTTAAATTCGTGTAAACACAACATATTTATTTTTATTACAAGCCGTGTCATTGGCCTCAGGGATCTCTACGTTTAAGTTTAAGATCATTTATTTACTGTGAACATTATTGTTTTTTGTAAAAGTTCAAGTTATGATTTCATGTCATTATGGCTAATTGCTAAACAACTCACCGTTGACGGAGATTAGCGTTTTCTCTCTTCACATCAGCCAGATCTCGATCCGCCGCTCTGGCTGCGAGCTGAAACACACAATAAAGGATCACAATCGACACACACACACACAAAATAAAAATTAAAACAGCACAAAACACTTACCCAGTTATCATGAGCTTTTTTCTCGTGAGATGCAATCTGAGGTTAAAAAGCAACATATTAATTATACAAGCATAAATTAATTGATATTATATTTTATTATTTGTATTTGGACTATATGAATATTTTTCTCAATTGCAGTTGTCTTGTGTACTTGTAAGTTTTTGTGTTATATTTATACTGTTTCTTTTTTCCTTCTATATTTTGTGCCAAATTTAACAAAGGCTTTTTATATTGGTTTGTTCAGTCCGTGTACTTTTTCTGTTATCACATCTTTCTTCTGCACCAAACTGAGTAGCAATTCTAATTTCATTGTAACCCTGGGATACAATGTTAATAAAGGCACTCCTACTCCTACTCTTACTCTTACTCCTACTAACTCTGACTAACTCTGACTAACTCTGACTAACTCTGACTAACTCTGACTAACTCTGACTAACTCTGACTAACTCTGAAATTGGAGAATTTCTAGAATGAAAAAATATCTGATTTCACTATAATATGTATCGGTCTGTCGATAATATGAATCTAGTCTGTATCTCTTTCTTGAGGTCTAGTTTTGTTTCTGTCCTTCTGCCTTTCTCTCGTTTCTGATGTCTGTCCCTCCCTTATCTCAGTATTTGTGCATTAATGGCATCAGTCGTCTCACAATGGAGAGAAGCGTTCTAGTGAAGCGTGTCTCTGCATCCATCACCTGACTCCTGTAGGCCTGTGTGCTTCGCTCCAGCTCCTCTTCTAGATCTTTGGCTCGTTTCCTAGGTGAAAGGGTCCGTCAGCACAGCCTCGGCGTTGGTGGTGGAGGACGTGTCCGTCTTCTCCATCTACACACCTGTACGTGCCGAGCTCCTCTGCAGCCAGACTGATCTTCTTCCCCGCTTTGTTCAGCTTCTCCTCCTTGTGCAAACGCTCCTTCTCCTCCACCGTCAGCATCCTACGGGGACGAGGAACCGTTGTCAGCGTGGTCAGTGCTAGTCACGCCAGCTGCTCTCCACACACACCTGTGCAGCTTGAGCTCGTTCTCCTGATACATCTCCGTCATGATCTGGAGCTTCTGCTGCAGCTTCTGGCTCTGGCTGGAGTAAGACTCACTCTCCATCTTCAGCTCCTCCTCCTGCTCCTCCAGCTGTTTGATCCCCTCTGCTCACACACAGGGAACGAAACAAATAAGGCTTCAAGATTTGAGTGACAATTGTGCATTTTTAACTGACTAAAGACAGATAATAAACAGATTTCTATTCTTTTACTTTACCACAGTTTTTAATAGTTTTTGTTCAATATGTTATGTAACATGTTTTTTTAATTACAGTTATTATGATATTTTATCACATTATAAAAACAACATGTCTGAATTCACAGGGAATTCACAGAAACTTATTATGGCATTTACTTATTAGTTAATTACGTTCCAATTTATGAACTTTTTGACTTAAAAAAACTGTAGTCGGCACTAATTAATATCGTCATTCGAGGTACCACGGTATTTGTTTGTTGTGAAATAATTACATATTAAATTACATCAATTACATTTGATAATTACATTATCAAACATTTTCAAGCATCTTCATTTAAAAACCCTGGATAAAAGATGTGCGTGTGTGTGTGTGTATATATATATATATATGTATGTGTGTGTGTGTGTGTGTGTGTGTGTGCATGATGCATGAACAAACACCAACTCCACCTCTATTATTATTTCACCGGGCAATTGGTGTGTGTGTGAATGTTGTGTGTCATGTAAAGCGACCTTGAGTGTTGTGAAAGGCGCCAATAAATAAAAAAATCGAATGAATTATTATTATTATTATTAATAAATGGATAAAATATGGCTTTTCAAACAGAAAAGAAAAGCAGATTCTCGTCACCCTGGAGATCTTCTTTGGCCTTGACTTCATCAGCTAGTTTGGCAAACACTCTGTCTTTGTCCTCCTGCATTGACTTCAAGTCTGCGCTCATCTGCGAGAGAAGAGTGAAGCTCCATCAGTCGGGATTCAAACCCATCACCATCAAATAAAGATGGCTGACAAACCTTGGCCGCTTCGATGAGCTTCTGTATTTTCTGCTTCTGGTGCAAATCTGCAGGATAGATAATAACAATAAGACTCCAAAGACGGAACGTTCTTGCGTCTGGTGTGAAGTGAGAGATGGACCTGAGAGATCTCCGTTGGTGTTGGTATCAGCATTGCTCTCGTCTTCAGAATCCCAGTCTCTCATTTTCAAAAGGCAGTCTGTCAGCGACTGAGGAGAGACGTGAAGTGTGAGAACATCAGAAAAGGTTCAGAAAAATATGCTGCAATAGGTTCGAGAGTCGAACGATGCTGGATGCAAGATACGTGATTTGTGTGTGTCAGAGGTGTAAAGTACTTGAGTAAACTTTAGGAATTTTTGTACATTTTGTAAATATACAATATGTATATATGTTATGTATAATACAATAGTTTCTTAAAAAAAAAAAAAAAGTACAACAAACGCGTAAAGAAACTGAAAAAAATTCAGTATAGTATTTGTACTTGTACTTTATTGATTGCGTGAATTTATTGAGACTGCTTGAATTTAAAAGTTGCTTGTATTTTTCATACTGTGTACCAGTACAAAGTAGCCAAAAATACTAATAAGTAAAAAAATGTAAAAACAAAAAGTAAAAACTAAATTTACAAAAACTCCTAAAATTTACTCAAGTACTTTACTAGTGTGTCCATTCAGATCTACAATCCACGCTGTAACTTACAAAGCAGTCCATTCTACAACGTTGTGTCATTAATAACCAGATGATGAAGTAAACTTTACAGTAAAGTAAAGGGAGTGAGATTGTCAATGTGGCGAACCATATGGAAAAGTGAAGTGCACATACACACAGTGAACACACACCAACCACACAAATTAGTGATGATATGTGTTCTCACGCTGGGGCTGAAAATAGTTTTAAAAGATGCAATAGCATGAAATACAATGTAATTATTTATTTCTGTGCTTTTATATAATAGTGTCCAAATTCACATCTTAATATTTGTATGTTCTTTTATATAAGAAATGGTGAATAAATGAAAGTCTTACATTTTACATGACACATTTTGGTGAAACAGCAATTGTTACAATGAAAACACACCAATTAGTGTCAATTGGTTGACATCCAAATGTGGGCGGAGACGGCAGACTGTGTGTGCTAGGCTCCGCCCACCAAAACTAATACTTGAAATTATACTTAAAACCGCTTCATCGTACCATGATGTGTTGATCTTTATTAGCGCAGTCCTCCAGCATGTCGGCATGAGAGCGCTCACACATTTTCTTCTCTTCTTCCAGCTCGGCCAGACGTTCACCCCATCCTTCTGCTTCCTGCACCAACTGTACGATGGAAACATACGGTGGATGATCAGATAGACAGTCAAGTCAAGTGACAGTAGAAGCCAGAGACGCTGTAAATAAAGGACATTTTCCACAATTTCAATAACATCGATATTTTTGTTCACTTAGATATATTGATGATACTACTTACGGCTAGCAGAAATGTTAACGTGGTAAAGTATTAAAAGATCTGTTGATCAGAATGATTCATTTATTATCGGATTCTGTCAATCGAATATTCTAATCATCGTCGAGAACATGTTTTACAGATTCATTTTTCAACTTGGCTTTTTAGTTTGTAGCACGAGCTTGATGCAATGCCCTTTTTTATCTTTAATATTTTTATACATATTTTATCTTGCATATTTATCTTGTATTTTTGTATTTTTCTCCCTTTATTGTATTTTATCTTCTATATTTTATTCATATTTTATTTGATCTTATCTCAATCTTTATTGTATTTTATTGCTTTTATTTCTTACCGTATTGCTTTGTTTACGATTGTAAAATACATAACACGTTGTTGCAAAATAGTTGTGTATGTGACAACTAAAATTTAAATTTGAAAAAACTTTGAAAATTTGATTTGCAGAATTAAATTGATCACAACTCTTCAGAAAAAACAGAGGAATTGACATCCTGACTCGAGTGATTACACGCCCTTCACTATAGTAGGGTGTTGATACATTTTCTGAGATGTATTTGTTCTCGCTTTTACGATGCATAAGTACGATATTGGAAAATGAAGTGGTACTCTGGTAATACCCGTCTGCACTGTATGTCGCCTACCGGTGGCCGTCTATGGTATTACCTGCGTCTCACTCTCCAGCAGCATGGCGTGCTCTTCTTTAGCAGCGTGTATGTTCTTCTGCAGTCGCTCGCTGTTGATCTCATAGATCTTCAGTGTGGTGTTGTCCTACACAGAGAGAGAACGATAAGAATCCAGCATGAAAACATCCGACGTCACGTGAATGATCCTCACCGCCTCCAGCTGCGACTTCCGCTCTTTCGCTTCATCTTCCAAGCTTCTTAAAACGCGATCCAGTTCGGCAAGCTGAAGAGCCAGAGCACAAATGCATTGTGGGTATTTTGAGTAAAGCTGGAGAAGAGAAGTCAGCTGTACCTGTTCCTCTTGCTGCCTCCGTTCCTTCTTCTGAAGGGAAAGTTCTTCTTGTAGCCTCTCGATTTCCTCTTTCATTTCCGCGTTTGATTGTTCGAGTTTCTGCGACGCCATCTAAACAGAGTTAGTAGACTCCGGTCCATTATTACATGCAGTATAGACTTTCTGACCTGGTTTGTGTCGGGCCCCGGGGCCACATGTGGTTATTGGGTTGAGTTCAACTATCCTGTTTAATATTGTTTTATTCTGTATGAACTAAAACCGCATTGGTTGACTTACTCAAGCACATTATGATACATCATCTTTTTGCTGTTGTTACATATTCTTAATATGCCTATTTGTTTATTCCTTGGAAAATTAATGCTCTAAATTGAGAGAACTTTCTTCCAAAATATAAAAAAAAGCCCATAGAGCCGCCATCTTGAAATGAGATCTCATTATATATCATTGTATATCATTATATACAAAACAAAAAAACTGTATATACATTATATACATAAACATCTGCCAAAGTGCAAACTAAACACCTGCTATGTTACATGCTCTTTTTATATTTATTATCAATATTTTCTCATTTATAAAAATGTTTTACTACTGGATTCATCTATCTATGAAAAACTACTGGATTACATGTAAAATTATTATTTCATTTATGTTATTTTTTGTGACATTAGCGCCAAACAAAACAACTCTCGGCACTGGTTAATTTCGTAAGTCGGAGTACCATTGTATGTTAAAAAAAGTTCATATGATCATATTTACAGCGCAAAACAATTTATACATGCATTACAGAAATTCATAATATATTGAAGAGGATTTTACCTCTAAATGCTCTTTTTGTGCAGCTCCAGCAGCCGAGTCGTTATCCTGCAGCGTGGATTCCAGTTTATCAAACTAAAAGGATTTCAATACGAGGAACATTTTTAGGAACCAAGAGTGCTTTAAAATGCTTAAATATAAATCACACGTGTACTTTTTGTTTGATTTCACTGTACGTCTCCAGCACTTTGGACTTCTCACTAAGCAACTCCGCCACTTTCTGTGCCATTTTCTTCTCTTTACCTACAAATAATCATCATCGATGTCAAGATCTGGGCAGAGAAAAACTGAAATCTGAAAATGAGAAAGTGATGCAGTCTTACTTGCATATAGTCGGCTTTTAACCTGTAGAACCAACCAGAACAAGTCAAATAGTGAAAAGCATGAATTTGAAATGCAGATTTTTATTTGTCTAAAATGTTCAACTCACAGACTGAATGAACCTGCAGCTGAAGAGGAGCAACGTGAAAAACCCCAAGAGTCCAGAAAAGACCACCGCTTCCCACGGCAGACCATACAAGTCAGGACCAGGCCGGATATCATCAGGAAGTGATGACACGACCTACAAGACCAGAGAGAAACCGTTAGACAGCCTACAAAAACAACGAGAACAAATGTCTAGTTTAATCAATTAGTTTTAAGTTTAAACAGATTTTTATTTGTGTAGATATGTGCCATGTTATTTACGTTTGTGTTTATGTGTGTGTGTGATTTATAGATTTGTGCTTTGAAAATAAAACAATTTAATTAAAATATTCTGCATGTATATTTTTTACAAGCGTCTCGTGTACAGTATGTGCCCTGATATTACTTGTATGTTTAAATATGAGCCCCAAATGCACTAAAACGTTTGTTTTTAGCATACCTGGCAAGTTTGCAAACAACTAAATATACATAGAAAAACACAAAAAAAAACTGGCTAAAAATAAAGCTAACGAATGTTGCTAAAGTCCCCACGGATTAATAAATTGGCATTTTGACGAGTTACGACCACAGCAATCGCCCCCCACACACACACACGCGCGCGCGCACACACACACACACACAGGCATATGGCAGATGCATCAAGGCTAACTGTCAAAATAGTGCAGACTACTACTAATAAATACTAAACCAACATGAAATGATAACGAGTAGAACAAATAAATTCACGAGACCGGCTGACAGCTGCGCGCGCACCCACACACACACACACACACACACACACACACACACAAGTGTTTCATCATACACAGCCACATACATCTCTGATCTTCTCCACAGCGAGTGAGTAGTAATTGGTCTCCGCTCCGGTGATGTCGGCGGCCTCGGCGACTCGCGCTTCGGCCTTAAACTCGTCTGCCATGACTGTAATAGTGTAATCTGTTAATCTAGCTCGCGCTACGACATGGTGCCGGATGCCGCTCGACTCTCGCTGCTGTGCGCACTGCGCCGACCGGACCGCACTATTTGTTGTTTTGATGTGATTTGCCTCGCGCAGTAGAGCTATTTCAAACGTCTTTCACGGTCATCTAATAACTTTTAAATCAAGTTTTATTAAACTATAGATATATTTATTTGAGAGTTGTTATATAACGCGATATGAAAGTATTTTGTGGCGGAAAACCACGACGCGTTATTTCAAACCCCCCCCTGTGAGTATAATGGTTTCTTCCATACGTCACCAATTGCTGAACGCCACACTGACACGTTCGGGACTTAAAGTGACAGGCGCTATTAGAAACCAGAGTGTAAACAAATAAACAAACAAACGACAAACAAGCCAAAAAGCAGATGGCTTAAGTTTGAACTTCAAGATCATGACTTAATTACATGCTAAACAACAGTACATTTTAAAATTAAGTTTGAACATATAAAGTGGTAAATATTTGTAAATAATATTTTATTTATTGAGGCCCAATTTAGACATTTACTAAATTAATTGTAATGATTATGGTTACGTTTAGACGCCATTAAAGGTATAACAAGCATATCATTTTGTTGCAGCGAGGGCAATATAGGACACGGTTGGCGAGGGTTCAGAACTTAAAATAGCTTTCCACACGTAGAGCACATACGTCTTCCTTTCACTCTATAGCACAATGACAATTATTATAAACGTTATACATATTATACACAGAACGCAGCAGCAGACTGAAAACAGCAGCAGCTTATCAACCTCGCTTACCTTTTTAAGAACAGTTACTACTCCAGACAATACGACATACAGGAAAGATGCCAACTGAGAATACAGTCCTGCATCTGTTAACACAAAAGATATTATACATGGTGTAAATATACAATAATAAATAAATACACAAATTAAAAAATATATATCCTGTACACATATATATTATGTTACTGTACATACTATGTACATGTGCTGTACATAAATAGATAGATGAATGAATGGATGATAGATAGATAGATAGATAGATAGATAGATAGATAGATAGATAGATAGATAGATAGATAGATAGATAGATAGATAGATAGATAGATAGATAGATAGATGGGTGTTTTGTGTATTTATTTGAGAGAGAGAGAGAGAGAGAGAGAGAGAGAGAGAGAAGAGGAAAACACCTCATTGACAATCTCACGTTCTTCCTAAAAGAGTGAGAAAGGTTGATAAAGAAATTGAGGCGGTATAAGAGAGAGAGGAAAAGAGGGAAAATAAGGGATAAGAAGAAGGAAAAAGACACAATATAAATGAGAAAGCAACAAAAGAGAGAGAACATTGAAGAGGGGGAATAAGAAAGAGAGAGATTAATACGTATTTAAAATGAAAACTTTTTTTTCCAAGGCTAATAATTTTCTTTTTACTGAAAAGAGAAAAAAAACCTGAAAAACCTTTTTCATCCCGTGATTGTTCAGACTCATCACGTTCCTCCGAGTCCTGGTCGTGCTGTCGTGATGAAGTTCTCTTGTCTTCAGACCAGGTCCAGTCGCTCTGCTTCCCTGTTTCTCCACCAGCCGTCTGAACATCCTCATCCATCAGCGTCTCATTATCTCCATCATCCTGCTTTTCAGAGACGGGCTCATTTAGAAGATAAGATCCATCGTCTGGAACGTTATTTCTCGCAACCTCTTGTGAAAAGAACGAGGTGTCCGTGTCTTGGTCCTGAGCACCATCATCTCCTCTGGTCTCTGTGAGAGAAAAGATGGAATATCAGGAGAAGAAAAGTGCCAAACACAAATGTCTTACAAATCTGATTGGAGTAATTATGTCATCATGCAAGATCTACTGAATTACAGATTCCATTTTCCACAAAAACATCATTAGTACCTGGACTTTCATCTACACTGACTGGTGAACACATTTCTCTCACAGTGGACAAAAGCAGAAGCAGTTTCCTAAGAGCCGAGCCCTCGCCAGCATCATCCATCTCAGGAAAACCATCATGGTGTTGAGAAGAAGATCCCAATCTCGTGTGGGTTTCCAGTTCTTCTTCAAAGTCAGACAGGGTCTTATTGTCCTCAACTGTTATGAGGTTAGAAGACTTTGCCATTTGGGAATCCAGCCAGGACAGCTTGTGGTCTCCAAACAGACGTGTGAGAACTTCACAATCCTCTTCCGTCAGATGAGACTCCAGGTTTGGATAATCTCTGCATTTTTCTTCAACTTTCTTCGGTTCCAGCTGAGAATGGGTGAAGACCTTTTCTGTGGTTTCAGAGTTTCCAGATGGCTCCTCTGGTTGCTTCACTGCATCTCCTGGCAGAACCATCTCGCTCTGAATCTGGATGACAGTGGTGTGGTTTTCCTCATCGTGTTTCTTGGCTTCCACAATGGTTGGATCATCCTCATCCTCCACAGCTTCAGCCTCGTGATTGTGCTGAGAAAAAGTTGAGATATTGATAGGCTGATCATTTTCTGAGGTTGAATATTCTGTGGATGTTTGGTCAGGAATATCAGGAACGTCCTCGATGAGCGGCTCAGGATTATCTCTGAAAGCGTCAGATGTTTGAGGCGTCAGTTTTGTTTCTAGATCTTGTAGGTCCATCTGCGTCTGTGTTCCTAGAAAGTTCTCAGATTCTGTACTGATCTCTGCTGAAGATGGATCTTCTGATATCTCATTCACACCTAAATTGGACGTTTCCTCTCCTTCCAACGATTTAGCGTGTGATATGGAACTGTTTGTGTCGTGATCTACAGAGTTGAGCTCAGAAAGCATCTCAGATTTAACTTCACTGTCTCCTGTAGGAACGTGAGGAGCCTCTGAGTGACCGCTACTATTCGTCTCTGCGTTTTCTGACATTTCTGACCCCATATTTACCACAATGTCTTCTGACATTTCGTTTCTTCTACGTTCCTTCTCCTTGTCTTCTCCAGCCACAGCTTCATTAGCATCAGCAGGTTCTCCTTCAGGATGAACGTCTGCATTTACACTCTCACCGACTGTGTCCATCTCCACTTTAGAGTCGACTGATGGATCCACATCATCAGATCTTTGCTCTGAAGATTGACTTTCATGGTCCGAGCAGCTGCTTTCCTGATGGTTGACAGTCTCAAAATCCTCGTGTTCATCTAACTCACTCCTAACAGTGTTATCAATCGACTGCGTCTTTGCTTGGATAACATCATCACTTAAAGTATCTGCAGAGATGCTGACGTTATCACCGCGGGAACAAGCTTCTTCAGAGCTTCTCAGCTCTGTGATGTCTTCACCTCGAGCTCTGTCTTCTGAGCTGGATGTTTTGTTGGGCTCAGTGAGAGTTTCTGTGATTGAATCAGACGGGAATTGCTGTTCATCATCTGATGGGTCTTCATCGTTCACAATCTGAGGCTCGGCTCCGTCTTCAATGCCGATTTCTTCATCAATCTCTGGTTCTTTCACCCCTAATTCATCACTTTTTATGTTTTCTTCTCTAATTTCTAAATCTTCTACTGCAATTGTTCTGGGAAGTGATGGAGCTGTGGAGTTTTGAATAGGCGTCTGTTCATCCTCATCCTCATCCTCATTCGCTCCACTAACACTAACATCTTCAATCACCATCAAATCATCCGACTCATCACTTTCCTCCAGAACTGTCGGCTCTGACTCCAGCTCTTCAGCATCACTTCCATCCTCGTCCTCCACATCCTGTTGGCCTGAATATTCTTCCTTTCCCACAATTCCCTCTTCTTTCTTTTCCACCCGTTCCTGAAACGGGAACCCGATGCTCCTGAGCGCTGACGTGATGCCACCTACTGAAAACATGGAGTGTTCGTCCTCTTCTGTGTTTAAAGCCTGTTCCTGGTTTTCCTGCTCCATTCCTTCATTATCCTCCTCTTCCTTGCTCGTCTGTTTGGAATAACGGTTTGCTATCTTCTCATCCTCCAATCTCGCAGACTTGTGTTCTTCCTTCTTCACGTGGTTTTCTTCTTCATCCACACGAACCACGTCTGGGTCTTGATCTTCACCTTCAGCTTGCTCCATCTCCTCAAAAGTTCCTGAGATGTCTTGACCCAACTCAGTTTGGTCAGGAATATCAGGATCATCCTCGACGAGCGACTCGGGATTACCTCTGAAAGCGTCAGATGTTTGAGGCGTCAGTTTTGTTTCTAGATCTTGTGAGTCCATCTGCGTCTGCGTTTCCAGAAAGTTCTCAGATTCTGTACTGATCTCCGCTGAAGCTGGATCTTCTCCTGATGTCTCATTCACACCTAAATTGGACGTTTCTTCTGCTTCCAACCGTCTAGGGTCTTGACTGCTTGAGGGCTTCTTGGATTCGTCTTGTGCAGATCTTCTAAATCCGAAGGCATTGGTCAACTCGCCGCTGATCCAGCCGAGCGTCCCAGCCTGGTCTTCCTCAGGAGCATCCGTGGCTATTTCTCTGCTTTGAGAGGTTTCGCCGTTGCTCTTCTCGCTCCTGTCAAACCATCCACTTACCGCAGAGCTTATCCAGGAAGACCCACCTGTTTCTGCCGACTCTGGGCGGTTTGGATGGGAAACATCTTGATCGGAATTCTGTCGGGTTTGCTTCTCTTCGTTCTCCGTGCGTTTGTCTTCCGCTTTAAGGGCGTCTGCGCTTCCAGGCGTTTGAATCGGATCGTCCAGATCATCCAGTTCTGTGCTACTCTCGATCTGTTGACCATTTTCATCAGTGCAATAGAAATCGTACTCCTGAAAATCAAAACAAGACAGAAATATTTAAACTAATTATATTACGAATTATTTTATGTATTAAGTAAGATTTAGAGTGGAAATATCTCTCTCGCTCTCTCTCTCTCTCTCTCTCTGTGGGTCTGTCCATTCATCTCCAAGTCTGTCTGTCTATTGTATCAACCCATTAATCCATATTATATTCTGTCTGTCTGTCTGTCTGTCTGTCTGTTCATCTATTTGTATGTCTGTCTGTCTGTCTGTCTGTCTACTGTACCAATCCATCCATCCATATTCTATTCTATTCTGTTCTGTCTCTGTGTGTGTGTGTGTGTGTGTGTGTGTGTGTGTGTGTGTGTGTGTGTGTGTGTGTGTGTGTGTGTGT
>CM051497.1:29584231-29603445 GCA_028031935.1 Paedocypris micromegethes | reverse complement strand
CTGTATGTTTACTGTACCAATCCATCCATCCATATTATTTTCTGTCTGTCTGTTTGTCATTCAGTCATTCAGTGTGTGTGTGAGTGTGTGTGTGTGTGTGTGTGTGTGTATGTGTGTGTGTGTGTGTGTCTGTTCATGATATTTAACACACTGTAATATTTTAAACACTCTACCTGTGTGGGCACCTGGATTTCACTTTTCTCATCAATAAACTGTTGTTCCACTCTCGTTGCTTGTTTAGGAAACAGTCCAAACGCCTTGTCAATCTAGTTGAAGAAGAAAACAATTTCAACATTAAACCCAGTACAGAAATCCTGAATATGGAGCGTTGATCCAGACAAAATTCTGTTAAAACTCCTCCATACTTTTAAAGAAACTGTTAATGCCTTAATGTGATTTTACTCACACTTCCGCCCCAAAGATCTCTCTTCTCGCCAGTGAGCTTGTAGTAAACCGTGATGATGTCTCCTCTTTTGAAAGACAGAAATCTGCAGTTTGGGGCCGTAAAGTCTCTCTCTGCCTGAACTCTGCTCATCATTCCTCAAAACACAGAGAAAATAAGGAAAACTTTCATCCAACAACTGCAGAAATACTCGCGTTATTCCATTTTATTACACTTAGAAATGCTCACAATTAATGCAAACATATTTATAAACTTAAAAATAGACAAATATAACTTAATTTATAAACGAATAAACACTTTTTTCTGGCCACTGGACACTTTTAACTGGTCACTTTAACAAAACACTTTCAGGTCACTTTTTTGTCTTACTCACTTTTCATAATTTTTTTTGTCTTTTGATAATTTTCTATTTTTATTCACAATTCATATTGTATCCTTATATTTACTGTATTTTATTGTATTTCTATTTTCTAACTTTATTTTATTGTATTTCCCTTTTGCATATTTTATTGCATTTCTATGTCTAAATGCTGGAACGACCAAAAACACATTTGACTACATGTTGTACCACGTATAATATGTATGTGACCAATAAAAATTAGAATTTGGAATTTTGAATGAATGTATGTGTGTTGTTAATATAATGGGAATCTGCGTGTTCCGAGCAGCATTTAAACACACTGTAAAAACAGTTAAAATCTATACATTTATATCAATACAGCAAAAACCCTAGTTCTAAATAGTGTAGAAGCTGAACACTAATTTGTGATGAATTCCTACAAATTTACAACAACACAAAGCAACTTCTTACTTGCACATTCCTCGTCACCGCATTTTTTGAACTCAGGCATCCAACCAAATCCCAGCGTAGAAAAACCAAGAAGGGAAAGGCAAACAAACACACGTAAACCCATCTTAAAGTCACTCGTCAGTTCAAATCCCTTTCTTTATACATTAGAGCGAAAGCAAAGCCGAAGCTACACGCCATTCTGTCTGTGTCCTCAAAGATGGAGCCGCTGGTTAAAGGTTTTAGTCAATCATTCACAACCAGGGACAAAACATTAGCTGCAAACATTGGACCTCAGCCGCAGGAAACTGATAAGCTTGGAAAATCTCATCAATCGTGTGGTTTTGCATGTTGTGGTGCTTTAATTCCAGCAGAAAGAATCAGTGATTCAGCCTTTCCGAACAAGTGAAGAACATATAATGATCAGTTATTAATTATTATTTACAGCTAATGTGTATTTCCTAATCAGCTGTGGAGTTATTGCAGGCCACATTTTCACATCTTCACAGGTTTCTCAACTGCGTATTAGGTGAAAGATGTGACAATAATCTTTAATCATTTATTGTTCCTAATAATTAATGTTATTTAATTCACAAGAAAAATGATCAATTTTATTTACTAATTGTTAACAGATAAAGCACTCTCTCTCTCTCTCTCTCTCTCTCTCTCTCTCTCTCACACACACACACACGCACGCACGCACGCACGCACACACACACACACACAGAGAGAGAGAGAGGGAGAGAGAGAGAGAGAGAGAGAGAGAGAGAGAGAGAGAGAGAGAGAGAGACGTGTGTTTAATGATTTATAAATCACAATAAGCTACATTGTTTAAATTTTACTTACGTAGGTGTTACTTTGCAAAAATTGCAATTTAATCATAACAAATAAAACAGATTTTGTAAAAACTAAGTAATAGTAAGTTGTAATACTAAGTGCGCAAACATCCAAAACGTTTAAACACGTACATGTAGGAAAAAAGGCAACCAAATTATTTTAACCTAGAAATATTATAAACATTTATGGTGACAAAAAGGGGAACGTTGATTTTGAGGTGTTTTAATTCCCTATTTAAAATACCGTACGATTAATCATTTTAGCTTTCAGTGACACTCCCGACCAGCAGGTGTCACTAAAACCCCGTCATTATTAAAAAGAAGAAGCGCTAGTGCCGTCGCATGCTTTAATCGTCATCACTTTCGATTTTTTTTACCCCCAAATGGAGTGATGCTGATAGTCACAGAGATCATGGCGAGTGTTGTTCATTGCTAATTTTAGACAAAAAACCAGGCTAAAAGATGAAGTCGGACGTGGAGGAGTTGATGCCGAGGATGCTGCCGGTGGAAAGCTGCGACACGGAAGATTACGACACGAACGAGCCTCCCAGAAACCCGCAGGAATATCTCAGACAAGTTCAGTAAGTCGTTTAAAATCCGTCGTTTAGTTCGAAGCTTAAGTTCAAGCACCGGGCTGACTGAAAACTCCACTGAAGAAAGTCATCAAAGCGCTAAGAAAACAAAGAAACGTGTCTTTATGAAGATCAATATAAGATTAAGATTCCATAATACATTTACTCTTTAAAGCGAGTTAGATTGTCAGTACTCTTTATTGTTGCTATTATTTGCTGTTGTTATTTTAACCAGTTTGTAAGTGAATTATTAACTTTAAGAAATATTTCAAATATTATGCAAGAAATATCAAAACATTATCACAGATTTACATGTTTTTCAAAATAATATTTACATTATTATTATTATTATTATTATTATTATTATTATTATACATACTGTGCTAATAATTGTGTAACATTGTATTCTTTTTAATACAATGTAACATTTTTTTATCTAATTTTAAACAGTATTAAATAAGTGGATTTGTTATATAAATAATAATTTGTACATGAGTATAACTTTTATATTTTAATAATTGTATAGTGGAGATGTTTTTCAGTTTCAGATCTGCTTTGTAAAAACATCTGTTAAATTGTTTGTACACACACACACACACACACACACACACACACACACACACACACACACACACACACACAAATTAAAGAAATATTTGAAATACAATGCATAAAGTATCAAAGACATACATTATCATAGATATACGTTTTTTTTTCATAATAATAATAATACTAATTACGTCATTATTATACGTATTAATAATTGTGTAACATATTTGTTTTAATTAAATGTGACAATTAATTTTGTTACATTTTTCGACTGTGAGTTAGTGTGTGGAGTTTGACTGACGGCTGTTGTCTGCGGCAGGAAGGAAGCGTCTCTGTGTCCTGATGTTGTCGTGGCTCAAATCGACCCGAAGAAGCTGAAGAAGAAGCAGCAGTCTGTGAACGCTTTTGTGAGTCAAACATCACTCAGAAGAGAGAGTCGGGCTGCTAATCTGGAATAATCTGACAGCTTTCCGGATGCGTGGCGGCGCCTTCGGGCTTTTCTCCCAGTCTGAAATGGCAGCAACATCAAGTCAGCGTGTTTTCCCAAGTCAGACAGGTAGACTCCTGCTCCGGATTATTCTGTCTTCACTTGTAATGAATCTAATCTAATCCCGTGTTTCTCGTTTCAGAGCGTCAGCAAACATCGGCAGCACTGGAAAGAACAGAGTTTGGACAATAATGTCGTCATGGTGAGACAAACCTCAACTCCGTTCACACACAGAGACGGTTTATATTCATCACAGATGTGTGTTTTATTCCCTTCAGCCTGATCTGGAGGATGAGGAGGGATGGCAGAGATTCTGCTTGGGTGAGAATGTTTGTCTCGACGTCCAGCTCAAGAGTGAAGACGACGTTCACCCAGGTCTCGATTACGTCAAGGTACTAAACTAATACACGTTCTGATTAAACGCACACAGCGGACTATTAACTGACTGCTCCGAAAAAATACAAATCTCAGTTTTTTATTCAAATCCCAATCCGGTGATTTGTGGGTTGAGTGCAAAACACTGAGTGTGTTTCCCTTCTAGGGCTGACGATTATTTTCTTATAGATTATAATTTTTACTATTTTTAACTACTATTTTTGCGATTAATATATC
The DNA here is from genome assembly GCA_028031935.1 of Paedocypris micromegethes. Classification (NCBI taxonomy): domain Eukaryota; kingdom Metazoa; phylum Chordata; class Actinopteri; order Cypriniformes; genus Paedocypris; species Paedocypris micromegethes. The sequence continues at coordinate 29,599,199 of CM051497.1, read as the reverse complement.
GATTATTTGTTTATAAAAACAAAATAAACATGATATTTGGTTTAATTAACACTGTTCTTTATTTTAAACACAAAGGCGATATGAAACATAGTGTCACAAACACATACCCTGTAAAGTACTTTTAAATTCAATAAAAATTAAAGCTTATCTTGTACATGACCACATAGTATGTTTCAATATCGCTTACAAATAATACATTTAGACCAAAATAAAGACATACAAATTACACAAAATAAATTAGATGGCCGTATATGTCTTTAACACAAAATAAAAAAAAATTATAATTCAGTAAGGTTGACTAATGTGCAAAATAAAATGTTCATCCTAAAATAATTGAATGACACTTGAGGCTTGATCTTTTTTTATTTATTTACTTTTAAAACCAAGTTTTAGAACAATTGAAGGAAACATGCACAGATCTTCTTAAATGATAATTTATTAAACATCAACAAGTGAAATTAAAGCACACAGTCCCTAAATCAAACAATGGAAACACATTGTTTTATTAAAAAAAAAAAGTAAAAATAAAGAAACTTGCACATTTGGAAGCAGAATAAATCATTTTTTAATAATTTATTATTTTAACTATAATTGTAACTATAGTTTTAAGTATTATTTAAGTGTTTAAATACAAATTTTTTTTTTTTTACTTTTAACACGGGTCGATTTGACCCGAACATAACATTTGTAATATAAACATGTAGCGTGGTGTTACAAATGTTTACAGAGCAATATGGTCGATATGATGGATGTTTTTTTCTTTTCTTAGATTGGTTTCCCACCCTTCCTGAGCATTGTCAGCAAATTAAACCAGGTAACTAACGTCGTGTGAATGAGTCGGAACATTATCGTGCTGGTTTTACCTTCATCTTCTCTGTTCAGTCCACCGTCTCTGCTCTGCTCGAGTATCTGATCCATTGGTTTGAGGAAAGAGATTTCGTTCCGCAGCTGGTAATTTCCACTTTCTCTCACGTACTCATGACTTGAATATTATTGGATTTGTTTTATACTTGTGGTTTTCAGCTGATGTTTTAGTTCATCATTTAAAATCTGATTCAAATTAAAATATAGACCCTGCACAGCTTAACCCTTTTAATGAAGCCATTGTGACTTCAAGTTTTGCTCCGCCCATTAATTGCATTATTCACACAGTCAGAAGGGCACTGACCTATCAGGAAGTATTAAAGTGTGATGTGTAGCAACAGTTTGGAGTTTTCTACTGAGATTGTCTACTGTTGTTTAAATTAGGTTTTTACTAGGTCTTATATTCCGATTATTGGCTCTCTCTCCATTTCTCTATTACCCCCTTTGCTTCTCATTTTTTCTCTTACTCTCTCTCTGTCAGTGACTCTTCCTTTTCCTTTCTCTTTCCTTCTCTCTCATTCTCTCACTTTCTTTTTCTGCATTTTTTTCTTTCACTCCCTTCATTTCTTTCTCACTATTCTCCCTCTTTTTCTTTCTCTTACTCTCTTTCTCTCCCTCTCTGTTTTTTTCTACTCTTCCTCTATAAGTCACTCTTCATCCCCCCCCCTTTTTCCTCTGCCACTCTTTCTCTCTCATTCTCTCACTCGTTCTTTCACTGCATTTTTTTCTTTCACTCCCTTCATTTCTTTCCCTCCCATCTCTATTCTTAATTCCCTCTCTGTCTCTCACTCTCGCAATTTTTCACACTCCTCTCACTCGCTCCCTTTCTGCTCACTTGTACCCTCTGCTCTCTTTCTATCACCCTCTCTTTTTCTTGATTTCTCTATCTCTCTCATTAACTTTTGTGTCATTATTTTCCTCTCTCACTTTTTCACGCTCTCCTTCACACACACACACACACACACACATACACACATTATTTCTCTCTCTGTCTCTCACTCTCTCTCTCTCTTTCTCACCCTCACTATCTGTCTCTCTCTCTCTCTCTTTCTCACCCTCACTATCTGTGTGTCTGTTTGTCTCTCTCTCTCTCACCCTCACTATCTGTGTCTCTCTCTCTCTCTCTCTCTCTCTCTCTCTCTCTCTCTCTCTCTCTCTCAGACATCAGTGTGTGAGTGTTCTATCAGTTGTTCCTCTCCTCAGGGCCGATGGCTGTATGCATTACTGGCGTGTCTTGAGAAGCCGCTGCTTCCAGAAGCTCATTCTCTTATCAGGCAGCTGGCGAGACGCTGCTCCGCAGTCCGTGCTAATCTGGTAAACACTTCGGCTTTTAGGGATTCTGTAGTGTTCACTCATGCCAGCCTGAAACACATCGTCTCAAAGAGATCTGGTTTTTTGCTTTTTGCTCCGCGTTCTTCCAGCAGAGCAGCGATGATGATCGCTTGTCAGCTCTTAACCTGGTGATTTGCATTGTTGCCAGGTAACTGACTCGTCACTTTTTGTGCAGCCAGATTTTGTCTGAAATATGTGCAGTCGTTCTTGTGAAGATTTAGCTTTTGCTCTTCCCTTTTCTTTTAAGGTATTTTGAGCAAAATGATTTGGCTGACAAGGACTGACAAGACCACCGGGAGCGGATTGAGTAAAGATACACGGTCTAAAATCAGGAGATTAAAGACCACCGTACTCTATTTTCAGAGTTTTGTTTACTAATAAAATTAATGTTACAAATAAAATTACTGTTTGTTTTTTTATATACACTTACAATAAAATCAATTAAAACGTAACTCACAAAATTCATGATTTAAATATAAACTTTGAAATTGAAGCAATTGAGAATTCAGACAATAGAATTTAGTGTCTTAGCGATTGAGAAAAACTAATAATGTCAGGCTGAATTTTTCAAGATTTTTTACATTATTTGATCAAGAATGTTCTACTGTTGAGTATATTAAGCTTTAAATGCATTTATAATGATTTAATTAATTAATTTCTTATCATTTTCAATCTTATTTTCTATATGTATATGCATTGTCTACACTGTAAAAAAATGTGACGTGCTATTAACTTTTATAAGTTTGGTAACATATTACACAAAATATATTTAAGTAATTTCTCAGAGCTTACTTTTTAAGTAGAACATACTTGATAAAATTAAGTAAAAAAATCATTAAGTATTCTGCTTGCCATTATTAATGATTTATGTTTATGCTTTATTTTAAAGTTTAAAAAGAGTTAAAGAACTGCAAGCGACACATGCAAGCTTCTCATTGGCTCTCCCAAGGAACAAGCTCATCTGGTGATTTGGAGCTGCTGATTTTCTTTCCTACTAATAAATAGGAACAACAATGTTAACAATATTAAAAAATGTAGAACAACATTTTTTTCAAGGACACATGCACATTCTTTTTAGGAATCACATAATTTTTTCAATGAAAATTCCAAGCATCATGATTCATTTTTTACAGTGTGTGTGTGTAGCCTTAGAAGAATCACAGGAGTCACTGCCTCGCTCTTTTATCTAGTGTGAAAGAATGTGTGTTTGGGGAAGCAAGAGCCAGATGTGTGTGTGTGTGTGTGTGTGTGTGTGTCATTGCTAACTTTCAGTTTAAATGTGTAAGTCCATTGTCCGAATGAGAGAAAACCTTGACGGTTGCTATGTGACGGCAAGGGAGGAACTGTTTTATCTCTGACGTGTCACGCTGTGATTCGCTGCTGAACTTTGCTATTTTTTATAAGCGGGAGTCTGGGAAAATTTCAGAGAGTTAGAAGGAAGGACGTTAGGAGAGAAAAAGATTTGGGCACTTCCCAGACTCAATTGATTTCACAAACCCTGTGTTGAAGTCTTATTTTTAGAAGTAAAGTGAGAAGATTGGAGAAGACCGCTCATACCACCCTTACATCTACTTAAAAGTAAGTGTTGAGAAACTACTTAAATAGAAGTAGTGTAATTTGTTGCCATACTTTTTTTTACGTAAATAGCATGTCACATTACAGTGTAGTTGTAAAAGACACAGCAATAGCTTAAACGAATTATTAAAAAAAAAAAAATATATAATATATATATATATATATATATATATACAAACTTAAATAAACAGGGCTACAGTTAGTTCTACAGTGTAAAAAAATGAATTTTGAGGCTTGGAATTTTCATTGAAAAGAATTATGTGATTGCTAAAAAGAACGTGGATGTGTCCTTGAAAAAAAATGTTGTTCTGTGTTTCTCTTAAAATATTGAGAATATTTTGGTAAAAACAAATAAAAAAATGTAAATTTCACCTCTTTTTTAAGCAAATTAGTGCAATATTTGGGGTCTATTTAAGAAACTGTTACAACTAAAAGATTGAGAAATGACAATTTGCATTTATTTTAAGAGAATTGGTTCAATTGGTTTCTAATTTTAATCGAGTCACGTTAATTTGAATCTAAACACATGAAGTGATCAAATCAGATGAGCTTGTTTCTTGGGAGAGCTAATGAGAAGCTTGCATTTATTTGCATTTAACTCTTTTTATACTTCAAAATAAAGCATACATATTTTTACATTAACTGTTACATTATAACATGGATAAAAAGGTAGTGATTTATCCTAAAAGACAACAATATATGTTTAAATAATGTAAATAACAGTCTCACCATCAATACTGCTCTTCAGAATGAGGTTTAAATCTCTGATAAAGTGAGACTATTGTTTCCTGGCTGTTAAAGGTCTCAATAGACAAAGTTAACTAATGTGTGGAATTTCTTTGTGAGGAAATATATGCAGTTGTTCTTCTGCCAATCGAGTCTTTAGTATTCAAACCATCAATAATAAAAAAAAAATGAGAAAATTGGGTTTTATTTTTATTTTTTTACATTATTATTTTCAAGTACGTTCTACTAAAAAAGTAAGCTCTAAGAAATTACTTAAAAATAATTTGTGCAATATGTTACCAAACTTTTTTATGTAAATAGCACGTCACATTTCTTACAGTGTAGACATTCCAGAACTGTTGTAAACAGTATAATATATAACTTATACTATAATATATATATATATGTTTATTATCAGCAATGAACCAAGCAAATTTATGCTTAAATTTCAAATACCTGTTCAGACAAAGTGACGACAAATGGATGAGAAATTCTGCGTCCACCTAGGCCTAGAGTCGTAATAATAATATTACAACAGTTTATTAAAAACTTACCAAATTATAAAAAAATTTAAAATTCTTTTCTTTCTAGACCAGAGGCCCCCTAAAACAATATCAGATATCAAAAATGTTTTTTTTTTTTTTTTTTTTTCAAAATTTGGGTCTTACAGGGTTAAGAGATACGTATAATTTCCTCACAACTATACTGTTTAGATTTAACAAATGTATTCACTAATTCAGTGACCGAAGAAACTGCCATAATTTATAGTTTAATTGAGTTCAGTTCCACTGTTTTACAACACTTACTGACATACAACATCATTTTGAGTTGAGTCACCCAATCTCCATAACAACTGTTGAATTTCGCCCGGCAACAGTTTGTTTTTACTTTGTTCACAAACACTGCCAATTTATTTTTCGCCAAATAAAAAACTTTTAGCTTCTTTTAACTTTTAGCTTTCTTTACTTCGACAATTTAGTCTGTATGAATGATGTGTTAGTGTGTTCCTGATATTCCAGTTTAAGTATTTCCTCGTATTTCCTCTGCTCTATTTCAGCTTTATTTCATCGCCAGAAAATGTTTAACTCTTTCTAGAATGGTAATAGATTTATTTAATTATTTAATTTTGTATGTACAGAATTTATTGTAAGGTTTCCAGCTAATTTTATCTACAATTATACTTAGACATTTAATTTCATAGACTCAAAAAAACACCTTCTACCTTAATTTGAATTTGATTGTCTACCCTATGAAACCATGCAAAAAAACATGAATTAGATTTTTCTTATTTTTCTTTCTTAGTTGTCACATAATTCCTTAACATTATCTATTTCTCGTGTAATTAAATCTTAAAGTTGATTAATTGTATCCCCAGAAGTCTCTACAATAGTATCAAGTTCAAAAGTAATAGTTTCGGTTAATAGACCAGCTAGTCTCTTCTCAAAATGAGAAAGTGAGAGAGAGACAGAACAAGATAACAACAAGCACTTATTCTTTTAATTTAATGTAAACTAAATAAAATTATATATATTTACTGAAACGAAGCACGAGATGAAGACGAGGGTAGATGACAAGACAAAAAATGGGAACAATGGGATGTATGTAGTGAACGTGGAAAAACATGCAAAAACAAAAAAAAAACTCAAACAAAAAATGAATAATTTGAGTAAGTCAATAACATTGATTACGGTTAGGGTTAAAATATAAAAGTACAAGTATAATATAAAATAAGATGTGCGTAAAATAATAATTATAATAATATTATTAATAATAATAATAATAATAATAATAATAATAATAATAATAATAATAATAATAATAATAATACATGTATGCAATATAAATAAGTTAATATGGTTAATGTAAGAATGTATGCCCGAGAGGATTTGTGAGATATTCATTGATAATTGTGTACTTTTAGTGTGTTTTCCACAGTTCTATTTTTTCTATAATTAATGAGAATACAAGAATGATGTATTAAGGTTTTTTTTCCATTATTTACAACATTAGAATATTCTAGAACCAATCAGGACAAGACAACAAAATGAAATCTCTAAGGCAACCAGAAGTGTATATATTCAATGCTAGTTTAAAGTTGCATCAGAGAAGAAGAAGGAGAAGAAGCTTGGTTTATTACTTCCTTACTTTGAGTCGAGACGCAAGTATTCAATCTGCTCTGTACGTTAATAAGAACCATTAAGCTACCAGTAAACTTAACATTAAATAAGTAAGAATGTGTATTATGTGTATTATGTGCTACTTTTTATTATTTGAATTCTTTTTGTGTTTTAGAGGCTGACTTAAGGAGTGCATTATGAAGATTGTTAAGAAAGGCATCTTTATGATTGTGGCTTTTCTGCTACTTCAGGATCGTGGTAAGTATTTATTTAAGATATCTTGCTTATAAACTTATTAATGTCACACACATATAGTTTTCAATATAATTGCTACAAGCAGTGAGGCCTGTGATTTGTCTTTATACCGATATGATTTATGTAATGATCGGTTTGGATTTGATATTTTATAAAAACATAGAAATTCTTATAAACGCACATTTTCCTCACAGATGTAAAATCTTTTGAATCTGCATTTTTGTGTATATTTGTGTAATTTTTTTTACATTCATTGAAATTTAATTATGGTCTCAAGTTTTATTAAGACATTGACAAACGTCATGTGAAACTGGTGTATTGTTTTCAACCGGCTTAACTGATTTATATCATTATAGAGTTGGTATTATGAAGGCAAAAAACAGACAATAAACGTAACTTTTATAAATGAAAGATAGAATAAATCATGTATGACAAAAAAGCATACAAAAGTGACAATAATCTAAAATCGAACACAAATATTAACATACGGTGAATGCAACACAAATAACATGTCAGGGAAACTACACAAACAAATGATGGAAACTGCACGAACGAAGAACAAATAGTCATGGAAACGCTGAAAATGCTCTTTGCTACTACTACTAGACTGTAGTTCAGCTTCAACATTCTGAAAAAACATTCAGAAAATTCTGGCTGTTTTTTCAAGTTAAAGTTTATTAATATAGCACTTTTCTTAGTTCGAGACCAATCACTATGCGAATGAGGGAATACATAGTCTTTAAAGAAAAATGTCCATTTATTTACCTGTTCAAACATTAGAAGAGCAGGTTAAAAAAAGAAAAATGTCCATTGTTGTTCAGACTCTGGGCTATGACCAGTTTGTCATCTTGGAAAATACTCCTTCACTCTTCTCGCTTCAGGCAAGAGATCCAGAAGCATCACAAGATGGACAAACAGTCTGAAGAACAGTTTTTACCGTGTGACATCACACTCGTGAACAAATAATCTGTCCCTGCGCAATATGTGTCAGTGTTGTGAAGAATGTCTGATCATTTACCTTGTCTTGTTACAAGCTTTAAATTTTTGACCATTTTTTGTACATAAAGAATCCCAAAGTGTAGCAAGGTCGATTGCACAAGGTCAATTAAGACCATTGTGATTTAAAGCACATAGCTATTTGTGAGCACAATACGTGCAGTTATAGTAAAATTATTGAGATGTGGTTGCCTATATGGTATAAACAAAATAAAACAATTAATTTTATAAATACATTCTAAATAAATAAAATAAACATTCTCTCGTTCTGAATCTTTAAATGTATTCTGCTGTTCCTGAATTCCTAAAGCTGCTTTTTGAATTGCACTAGTTACATTTGAATTAAAAGTTACGTCATTTTTTAAAAAGGACCTGCTGTTTAGAACATGTTCTAAAAGTGTGCTAAACTGCTAGTGTCCTTATGGCCAGTTCTCCAAAAAGCCTGCAAGCAATACACTGTCTCCAAATGAAGCTGTTTTGTTCTCACAGGATTTGCTCTGAAGTGTTACGACTGTCAAGGCGGTAACTGCAGTATAACTATACCAAATTGCGATCATCAGTGTGTGATGACCACTTGGAAGGGTACTTTGATTTTCTCCACTGTACAAAATACATCTTTTTTTGGTCACGCTTAATATTTCTTTGTTACTTTTACAGAAGGAGGGGAGACGAAGGGCAAAGGGTGCTTAGAATGTAACATGGTCAATGCCAGTCTTTTGGTGAAGCTCAGTGGAATTACCTACACCTGCTGTGACACTGATCTGTGTAACGGGGTCAGTCCCGTGGCCGGAGCCTCCGTGGTGGTGGTGCTCTCTGTGGCGCTCTTCAGTCTGCTCCTCTTCTAGGCTGAACACACTTCTGCTTCTGCAGCGTTTCCCTGAAAACCTGACAGGCTTTGTTTCAAAACCGGACACATTCATGCGCTCGATGATCGGCCGTGACCTTGAGGCGTCATGTCGTGTCGGTTCATCTTCTCCCTTTCTTTACTTCCAAGGCATTCCAAAAACGTAAAAAAAAATTAAAAATGGTGGCATTGAACTCTGCAGTGTTGTTTTTTCTTTTATGTGTTTTCAGTAATGCGGAATCGCGACAGTAGTATTCCACACGGCATTAAGATAAGATAATCTTTATTGTCATTGCACAATGGTGCAACAAAATTTAATGTGCAGATACAAGAGTTAAGAAAAACACAATAGTCAGTGCAAAATGCAATTACCATGTAATAATGTACATGTAAATAAAGGTAACAAACAAATGTAATTAAAAAAAAACTAAGCATTGCAAATACAGAAACACTAGGGTAAATAAACATACTTGTACACACGCAACATTCACAACACTTAAGGAAAATAACTACACATAGTGCACAGTGATGTAGTTATTAATAACTGAAGATCTTCATGACTGCAGAATTGATGTGCCCCACAAGGTGGATGTAGGGCAGTAAAAACAACAGAACACGAATAAAAACACGTAGTAAATTGAAAATTACAAACGATCAAAACAAGCGCTGAACCGCAGCACCGCCATTTTTACTTTAATGTTACAATACAAATGTAACGGTACAAATGAGTTTGTAAGTAAGTAATGAGTTTTAAAGTATTCTTTAGTAAGAATTTCTCCAATTTATTGGTGAGTTCTGAGCTGACAGAGCTGAGATTACTGAACACTGTTGAAGTTCTGCTTTATTCTTAACAATGAATCCTCTGAGCTGCTGCTTTCAGTCGTGTCCAGTAGGGGGCGCTGGTCCGATGAGAAGTTCAACATGCGCAAACATACGGTTCACCTAAGAGAACTGAATTTTACACATTTTACAAAAACGGTACATTCTGGTCATAAACAGAGGTGTAAATATGTACCAGACAGTCATACTTGAGTAAAAGTACAGATAATCAAAATGACTCCATTACAAGTAACAAGTCACCAATTTCAAACAGACTGGGTCAAAGTAGCAAAGTAACCAATTTTAAAAGATCTTGAGTATTTTACTCGCACTGAATTTAGGCAAAAAAAAAAAAGCCCACCAAGAAATGTGAAAACAAATTCTATTTATGACGTTTTTTGAGGTAGATAAAAAGAACTAAAAGTAAGAACAAGAACAAATAAACAAAAGAAAAATCAGCAAAATAAAATTCCGATTAGTAAATTATTTGTGTCATTTTCTCGCACATTTTACGCGTTCATTATTATTTTACTAGGTTCATGCTCGCGCATGCGCCTTGGTAAACGCTGGTAAACAGTTCAACAGTTTATCTATACAATTCAGTACGATGATGATGATGATGATTATGATGATGATGACCTTGAATGTGTGATCAGCGTTTTGTCTTTTTGATATAAATGTGTGACAGGCACTTAGCTTCTTTTGATATGAATATGAGATGAGATTAGATATATTGTTGAAGCTGGATTTTATAACAGAAGAGCTGATTTGTAGAACACTATTTCATATTAATAATGAATTAATCAAAGTATTATTCATTATATATTATATATTATTTATTTATTTGAAAAGAGTCTAGGACTATTATTTTGTTACAGATGTAAGTTTTTACAGATTTAATTTTTTTATTACAGAAGTTAGTTTTGCACCATTAAAGTGCAAACACTCTTTTTTGGAAATCAAAATATGGTCACACTATATAACGAAACGTGAAAGAAAGAAACAAATGAAAAGTACCGTGATGGGAGGAGTTTCAACCCGCTCCTCGTGCTTATCCGGTTCGGTCGCGCGTGCGCAATCGCATTATACCGAGCGCGCGTGCACGTTAGTCCACGCGTGGCTGGTAGTCGGCTAGCAAGTAGCAAGATGGCGGTGGCTGTGCAAAGTTTGCAGGACCAGCTCGAAAAAGCAAAGGAAAGCTTGAAGAGTGTGGACGAGAATATACGAAAGCTAACCGGCAGAGACCCGAGTGAATTGAGGTAGTGCACACAGGATTGCGTTTAAGTCGCTAAACGATACGTATGTTTACACGATTCACCGGTGGTTAGCATGCTAATGCTAAAGTGTTAGCTCACAGGCTAAGGAAAAGCGAATTCAGCAACGTATTTTTCAAATAAATGTAAATTACCAGTAAATTTAGCCTGAAACGCTTTTGCTTTGCATTTAATTGTCATAGCGTAAAATGCAAATTAACAGGTATGCGGTAGAATTACAAATCAAATATGAAACCGTCTCGACACGCCTCATGATACCGATTGATAATGGCAAATCCTGTCAGGGTTAGGTCTGTTTTTTAATTTACCCCATTCGCATCTAATCAGCAATACGCTGTTTTGTTAGAATGCACACATTTCTACCAGCATCCCAAGGACCCATGGCCACTTTAAACTCACTTTCGATTTCGGCAAGCCCCGTGATTTATATATCTCAGGTAGTTCCTGTTGATTTCTGGCTAGGTGAAATCTCATTGAGATTCTTATCTTTCTTTCCATAGACTCGGTCAAAACAGGAGGCTGACCATCCCAGGCCCAGGTGGAGGCAGGGGCCGCGGAATCAACATCCTCAGGTAAAGTTGTGTTAGATTGGTTTCTACAGTCCCAGCATGAATGTGTCCTTACATCTTTGTGTTTTGTTCAGGCGTGGAATCTCAGACAGCGGCGTAGGACCCCCGGCCAAACAGCGGGACATTGAGGGTGCGCTCTTGAGGTGAGGGGTCCGGAGAACACAAGAAGTTTATCACGTACTGTGTGAAGATTATAGGAATTATAGAAAGATTGTAGATTACTATAGTTTCATCCCGTCACTTGACGACAGGACAAAATCTATACTTATCACAGTTGACTTCTGTTATTTGGGACACGAACGATGTGATTTGGACTTTAGGATTTCCTCCAATGAAGCAGCGGCACAATTAAGTGGATTTTACTATACTTTTAATTACATACATTTTCATAAATACATTGTCTGGCTTTGCACACCAGATCTGATCTTTAACGTGAGACTATTAATAAAATTACTGCTGTGGTTCTATTTTCAAAGTCTGACAATTCACGTTGATTTGCAAGGATGGTGATTTTCACTACAATTGCACTTTGTAGACAAATTCCACAAAAATTCAGCCACTGCACCTGAATTTGGAGGGATTTTACTGCATCAATTGTAACGTACAAACATGGCAGCTAAGAAGATTCAATCCCTTAACTAATGTTTTCCTAAGATAATGTAGATTAATCTTAATTTATTCCATGATTACTTTGAAAATAACTATATCAAATGTTAAGAAAATAGTGCACTTTATTGTTTTCACTTCATCGTATAACACTGATTATTTTTATAGTGAATACTTTTATTGTATTTTTGTAGCGTTTTTACTCTGAATCAATTTTAAGTGCCAATACAGGTGTGATACGGATGAATTGGTTTGATTTAGGTTGGCAGGGGATCAGCGGGCCAGGAGAGATTCACGCCATGACAGTGACGCTGAGGAAGATGACGATGTCAAAAAAGTATGAAGAATCGCCTGGTAAATGTAACGTGGCGTTCTTTAGACTAGTACAAATGTCGATCGTGTGTCGCTTACAGCCAGCGTTGCAGTCATCCGTGGTTGCTGCCTCCAAAGAACGCACACGCCGAGATCTTATTCAAGATCAGACGATGGACGAACGAGGAAAGCAGAGGTAAGAGAGTCGTGCATTATAAACCATTCTGGAAGTCTGACTTTTGTTTTCTAATTTTACAATAATCTTTCAGAAATCGGCGTATGTTTGGCCTGTTGATGGGAACTTTGCAGAAATTCAAACAGGAGTCGACGGTGTCCACAGACAAGGTGGTTATTTATTAGCTTTTTTTATTCTGTAAAGACCCAAAAGGCCAGAATCCAAATCGTATTTGTGTGGCTGTTTTACTTTGCATTTCCTCCGTGTTTTCTTTTGCATTCACATCAAACGAAAAACCAGCTAATTGCTTGCAACGCTTCCCTTCCAGTTAAAAAGACGGCAAGAAATTGAGCAGAAATTGGAAGTGCAGGCGGAACAGGAGCGTAAAAAAGTGGAGAGTGAGCGGCGAGAGCTCTTTGAAGAAAGACGCGCCAAACAAACCGAGCTGCGTCTTCTGGAACACAAAGTGGAGCTCGCGCAACTGGTACGTCTACGGGAAGCTGCGCAATAGAATAAAGTATAGAATGCATTGTATTGTCATTGTATCACAAGTGTATCACAAAAGAGTGATAAGAGTAAAATATACACACTGTTTAAAATGAATATTAATAACTACAATACATCAAAATATAGTACACAATACAGATGGCAATAAATAGTCTAAATATAACACAAGGTTCAAGAACACAAACGTAGGCCAAAAGGCAAATACAAATATAGGCAGTAAATAACTTTTGGGAATTATTTTTTGTTTGTATGTTTTGGGGTCAAATGGGGATTTTTGGGAATTGCACGGTCCGCGTTCTGACTGCTCAACCGCACTTCTGTTTTCCAGCAAGAGGAGTGGAACGCTCACAACTCCAAGCTGATCAAATTCATCCGCACAAAGACCAATCCACCCCTCTTCTACCTGCCTGGTCGCATGTGCTCCGCCACTCAGAAGCTCCTGGAGGAGTCCCAGAAAAAGTTGACTGGTACGGTTTTTCAGATTATCTTGTTTTTTTTCTCTTCCAGACTTTCGTGCACTGGATTATAATGTTCATCGTTATGAAATTATCATTTTTTTTTTTCTTGTGTAATCCGGAATCAGGAGTTCTTTATTCATCTCCTTGGGGAAATTCTCTTTCGTTCCAAAGTTCACAACCATTGCTCATAAAAATAATAGCAACGACAGACTTAAAAATGAAAAGCGGCATAAATAGATGAATAGTCTTAAAAACTTAAGACCATATACACTATGATCTTTTTTCCACATTTGATCTGCATTATAAGGTACATTATACTTTTTCTTTTTTGTTTTTAATTGTTTTAGGGTTTTAGTGCACCCATGGTCTGACATTTTTACATTTATTTTATTTAAAATTAAAATGTGAAACATTTCTTAAAATATGGTTTTATTGTAATATTTCACGTTGTGAATCCATCTTAGGTGTGTTTGATGAGAGACGCGAAGCTTTCGAAGAGCATATTAACAAACTGGAGGCTCGGCCCAGGCGTCAAATCCAGAGGCCTGGAGACAAAGAAATGGAGGAAAGCCGTCGGGCTGAAGAAATGAAGAACGAAGATCATACGGAGGGTAAGGCTGGAGTAGGGCTGACAGGTAACAGGCATGACGTGGAAATGGAGTCGGTGGAGGCCAGGGACAGGAAGACAGAGCAGCGAGAGGTGAGGAAGAAGCGCAAGGGCAGAGAAATGTCAGATGATGAGGATGAAGATGAGGATGAGGAAGATGATGTCACAGTGGAGGTTAAGGAAGACGAGGAAGAGCAGATGGAGGTGGCAGAGGTGGTGAGAGCGAGCGAGGGACAGGAGCACGAGAGGTTAGTCAGTCCAGACGGTTCCGTCGAAGAGGTGTGTCAGGCCAAGCGGGAGGCGGAGCCCATACAGGAAGTCGCCACAGAACCGTCCCCTAAAAGCCACATGGAAGCCCAGGCCGAGGAGCTGGTGACCCCGTCAGAAGGTGACGGCGTGGTCGAGTCCCAGCCAGAACCCCAGCCGGACTCGGAAGTCCCAACACAAGACCCGAGTCAGGAGGCCTCGGTTCAGCCTCAGCCGCCCCTCGAGAAGGTGGACGACCCCCGTGGGCGGGGCAAAGTCCGCACCAAGAAGCGAGGGGGCAGCAGCAGCGCCTCGTCCAGCTCCTCTTCCGGCTCCTCTTCCAGCGGATCCAGTTCGTCTTCCAGTGGCTCCAGCTCCTCTGGCTCCTCCTCTTCCTCCACCTCCCGCTCCCGCAGCCGTGGCAAAGAGAAGGACCGCAAGCATCGTCAGAAGTCCACGGACGGGCAGCAGAAGAAAGAGGGAGGCCAGAGGAGACACAAGGCCGCCAAAGACAAGAGCGCCAAGCCTGATAGTAAGAGAACAAACTCGGAGGGCGGGCACTCGTCCCGGGGCAAGGCGGAGAGGAAAGATCGAGGCTGAACCAAGATGGCGGCTTGATAGTTGGTGGTTGTGAGTTTTTCAGGTGTTGCCTTACTATTCAACCCCCCCACCCCGTCCTATTTTTT
>CM051497.1:29488813-29584210 GCA_028031935.1 Paedocypris micromegethes | reverse complement strand
TTTTGTTGTTGTTATGGCGACTGGTTGCGGATTGAAAAAGGCATCTGGGTTTAGTTGTTGAAGGTGTGTTCACGGGTCGACAGTGCTGTGTCCAGTAACGCCAGCGATTGGACTTCTTCTGCTCGTGCTGTATTCTAGATGACTTTTGTTATGTAATGCCATTCTAACTGTTTTTAACATCTGTGAATTTCAATCGTTGGTTCCGACAAAACCTCATAGTGGTGGTCTATTCATTTTAGAGCAGAATTGTTTGCTTTTGTATAATCGGTAATTAAAAAAATTGAAATAAATTGGTGTCGTCTTTTTACAATCCATATCTTTAGAGGTTTATAATATGAGCCATTTTTTTCACGTTACATACACATTTCTATGTGTTTTAGATAGTCAATGTATATGAGTCCTATGA
The DNA here is from genome assembly GCA_028031935.1 of Paedocypris micromegethes. NCBI lineage: Eukaryota > Metazoa > Chordata > Actinopteri > Cypriniformes > Paedocypris > Paedocypris micromegethes. The sequence continues at coordinate 29,583,804 of CM051497.1, read as the reverse complement.
ATGTTATGAGTTCTCCTCATGGGGGCAGTGGGGCATCGCTGGAGAACTCTTCACAATTATTTTTTTTATTCAAAAAATTGTGATTGGTTCCAGCTAACTTGATTGATTACAAATTAAAATGTGATTGTTTTATTTTTCTACAATTTTAGTATATGGTGTATGTTTCAAAAACGAAATTCATTCAGTTAAGGAAAAGTGGACTTCCTGAAAAAATCCGACCTAAATCGAGTAAGGTCCGTTTTTGAATATAAAACGCATGCCGCTAAATGATAAATTAAGTTAATGTAGGACATGAAGCATATTAAAAAATATATACAAGAGAAATGAAATGAAAACTGCAGCCTTGTGCAATTCTTAAAGCTGTTCACGTTGCGTAATTTTTGCAGACCTAGTTGTTTGTAAGAGTTTTTCATTTTGTGAAAGTAGTTTAACTTTCCAGTCTAATAAGTCCACGTGACTCCTCGCGCGCGCTTCGCGCCTCTGACGGGCGTTTCCGCTCTGTCGTTCCCGCTCATGACCCCTCGCTCGGACGAAGTGACCCGTCAGCTGTTCCGAGGCGTATTAATGGCGTCGGTGTCTGATGAGCAGCATGATCAAGCCTCGGTATCGATCCGTCTTCAGAGGAAAAGTGCCGGGTCAACGCGACGGAGTGAAGCAACACGCTCTCAGATGCTGAGGTAAAAGATGCTCACAACAATCCTGCGAGAAACCAGACGGCCGTCCTGCGAGGAACTCTTGCTTTTAATCACATTTTTGGGGGGACATTATTTGAAAGAAAAACAATCTAGAAATACATTTTTACTTGCCTCTTACTGGTATTATTGCATAGCAGCAAGAGCCCATACAATTTTGGTGATGCACGATGACAATCACCTAACGTTTCTATTTCGGTTCAAACGATTCAAAGACTTATTTTATTTATTTTTTAAACTTATTTCAAAGAGACATGGGGTCCCACGTCAAAAATGTATGAACCAGCCCAATGAACACGTCCTCGTTAGTTCCCACTGCTGGTCTTCTCTTCTAAAGTTAAGGTGTTGGTGGTCACGTGGGGGTCAGTGCCTTGTGTAAGATGTAGAACCATTGAAATGATCCTGCGGCCTCGAATTCTTCACCACTACTGCCTTCAAAGTTTACCATCCAACGAGTGGTTAAGGTGTTGTACTTCTGAGCCAATTGGACACATGTCCTCAATGGTTCAAACTATAGGGCCGTTCCTGGAAATACTGAATTGTCCCGTATTTGAGATTGAAAGTTTATATTTTTTAAATTAGAAACGAGCCATATGAAAACTTTACTAGCTATTCTATGGATGTGCTGTTACTGCAAAAAATGACAAATATTTTAGCCACCCTATTAAAATACCATTATTTTTAGTCTGTTGAGTTGTAAAAGAGAAAGACTGACTGTATTTCGTATAAAGAAGTTTCATATAAAGACATTTTATTGGCTCATATTTTAAGTTGCAGTCACTGTATTTAAAGGGATGGTAGTTGCCCTGCACCTGTAGCCCCGCCCCCTTTAAAGGTTCTAATGTCGCTATGGAGCGCCACTTCACTTCATCAGTTCCCTCACAACTGTACCAGGATGGCCGAGTGGTTAACACGTTGGATGTGAGATCCTTTGGACACATGTCCTCGTGTGTTCGAACCCCACTCCTGTTTTCTCCATATTCCAAACTGACCTTGCACAGTGCTTTTCTTCCCGTCAAAGCTTGGCATTCCCCGTAACATAGCATTGTATTTAACAAAAGTTTTGGAAAGATAAAAGTTAATATCAACTTGTTGTACTAGGTCTTAAGGGCTTATGGTCTAATGGACACGGTGGCTTCAAATCCCATCCCTGGTATTCTGTTCTCTTCAGGTTTCATTGTTTTTTTTAGTCAAAGCCTGACATTGTTCTTACAATAACGACATGTTTAAAATGTTTAGGTATCAGGTGACACTCTTAAAGTTCTGAACTTTGGACTTATGACTATTGTTTGGAACCACACTGTTCTTCTCTCTATATCAGTTTTATAGAGACTTGTCTAAGTTAGATATTGACCTTGGAAGTGGTACTGTTTCTTCTAGTTAACACTTGACATTGCCCTGAATATAGCGATATTTTTAAGTTGTTAGTTGTAAGATATTGTCAAGTTGTTTCACTCATGGTCAAAAGATCTAATGACACCATGTCCACTTCACTCCAGTGGTCTCAAGTACCAGGATGGCCGAGTGGTTAAGGCGTTAGACTTAAGATCCAATGGACACATGTCCTCGTGGGTTCAAACCCCACTCCTGGTATTTATTGTTTTTCTTAACTAGTTTCAATTACACAATGTTGTCCATGTGAGTTGACATTGCCCTGAAACTAGTGTTTTAAAATAGCTGAGTTGTTGAGCTTTATGATTCAAAGTCATAGGACAAATCTTCTCTGGTTTGGAAAACTGTTCATCAGCTCTTACAACCATAAAAGGTTGTACATCAGCTCTTACAACCATAACAAGTTTAACCTCACTAGGTTAAGGCCAAATGCCTTTTCAACACCAGGATGGCTGAGTGGTTAAGGCGTTGGACTTAAGATCCAATGGACACATGTCCTCGTGGGTTCGAACCCCACTCCTGGTAACTTCACTGTCTTGACTTTAATTCTTTATCCGTCAGCTTTATTCTGTCATATATTGGCATCTCACATTCCGCGTTAGAGAGGTTTTTTACCTGACCACTGTCACATGTGCTTGCTCTCTGGTGATAGTCATAGTGACAATCATAGAGCGAGGCGATGCCGGCGGAACGATGACCGGGGTGGTGCAGGAAGGCAGGAGTACCGAATCATAGAGGAAGGAGCGGCGCGATATCCGATAAGACCGGCGATATCTGAGGTCCTAGTAGAGGAGGTCGAGCTGACCGGACGAGGGAGCCCGACGACATCCTCGGATGGTCGCAGGGTGGTGTGAGACTGAGGATTGTCCCACACCAATCTGGTGTCTGGTGTTGTGTTTTGATGGTTTCACTTCTTGAGTTTGTCTTAGGTTACCAGGATGGCCAGGTGGTTAAGGTATTCTCCTCTGCCCAAAAAAGTCAACATTATTTGAGTCCAAATTTGGTCAGTGAGCTTTATTACATTTGATCCAATAAATACATACAGTAATTACAGTTTTTTGGGGTGAGTAAATTAAACAATAGGCAGTATTATTTTCAGAAATTGAGCAAGCATTAGAAATTGGATTGCATGAATACTACTTTGACCAAACTTGGTTTTTGCTGTGATTTGCTGTGATTTTCCCGGGCCACTTTCAGTACTTTCATTCTTTCTCACCACACGAGGTTCAATCCCACTGGCTAAAACAGCCGAAAGCCACACAGGGATTTGAGTGAAGGCACGACTCTTCCGCCTTGTTCTTGCACCCACTACCCACCACAGTCCCCGAGGCCACAAAGCCGACAAGTCCGTCATTTGTTCTGAAGTACAGTGATCTCCGCCAAGAGCCAAAGTAATTGGGTTTCAGTTGTTCACTCTCGGAGCCCGTTCCAAATGGACTGTTCATCGTCCTGTGTCGGGCGAAAGCACTCAGACGGATGCTCTGCGGTTCCACCTGAGCACTCAAGTGAGGATGATCTGAAAATAGACAGGTCTGGATAGTGAGCGCTTTATAGCCCCTTACTCTGTGCGAACGCCTCGGAACACAATCACAAAGAAAAGCACAGTATCCAAGAAATCTGCCGCCCTGTGTGGCAAACTCGCATCTGTGCAAATGTTTCCATTTCTGGGACACACGGAGCCTGTGCCAGCAGCTCTGAGCCTAAAGGTCAACCAATCAGGTCAACTGTGGTACGTAGTTGTGGTCCAGTAGGGGATGTGAACTTGTGTCCACGAGGTTGCCAAATAAATTCAACTTTTTATTCAAATTTCTGTAGTGCTGTCAAAGTTAACGCGTTAACGCACACGATTAATTTTATGTGATAATTTGATAGTAAGCGTTTAATTAGATTTTGTGTTATTTTGCTGCGTGACGTTATGACTCTTTATTCAGATATAGTCAAAAGTAAAATAGATATTTATTTTGACTTCATTCTAGCTGGTTTCCACGTTTATTTTCAGCTCCACACACACACACACACACACACCAATCTCAACAGTTTTTGAACGCATGTGAAGTGGCAGAAACCGCAGCTTTTGTTTTCCGCACGGCGACAGGTTTCACGTCCAGACGCTAATTCGATAGATTCTATTTTTAAACGCCTCAGAGCCTCAGGTGAGGTTTATTCCTGCACAACGTGGTTCCAGTCAGCCAACTCTTGTTTCACAAAGAGATAACGGCAGTTTCTATGGAAACCCCTCCTCGTGTGGGTTATAAAGCGCTCGCGCCAGTTTAAAGAGTAGCGTGAGATCACAAAAGCGATGTTTTGGCGACGTCTTTCCCAGCGGACCCGATTTTGGAAAGTTCCTGCAAAACAGTTAGTCACCAGAGTCTGAAAACCTTCCAATTCTCTCAGTGCAGCTTTGCTTGGGCTATTCTGTTGGTACATTTTTTCTTGTTAAACGTTGGAAATTCGAAATTACGTCCACTTCATCGATGTAAAGAGACGGTACACTTAAAAAAATGTGTATTTGGTGCTTGTTACATTAACATAAATGTAGTATGTAAATGTTACATAATTTGTTGTTTTGTGTTTGAACATGTCAATGAAACAGTTTTTACAAATTACCACAGTACGTCATGTTCTCTCAACACAATAAAAATGAGTTAGGCGATTACAAGATTTCCAGCGGGTGACGGTTATCGTTACTTGGTTCAGCGTCAGAAAGAGGAACTTTAGTAATCTCTTCACATGTAGGAAAGCATAATTTTTGAACATTCTTTCATAAAAACAGTACTTGTGCAGAAATGTTGTTTAAACTTCTGTCTTCTGCATTTTTTATGTTGTTTGAAAAGGCGGAATTTGTGTTGCGTTTTCAAGTGAGTTTTCTTACATATGTGTGAAAACATGTTATTTTTACTCCCACCTGTACACATATTTTGTTCACATAACACATGCGTTGCTCACAGGAAATGTTGCTCACTCCACTCGGGGGAGAATCATCTCTATAAGTATTTTTAACAGCTAAGCAGCAAACGCGCTACCTGTCTAGAGTTTCGACAGTTGAGTGTCCTTCTAAGACAAATTGCTTTGATTGCTCCTTGTTACAACGTAACAGGTTCATGTAAGCATGTGTATGCTTAATTTTAAAGTTTATAAACAGTTAAATAACTTTAAGTACCAAATGTGAACTCCTCATTGGCTCTCCCGAAGAACGTTGGCTCTCAATGGACACGCCCATGAGACTTCTTAAAAGACATTTTTAGTCGTTTAAGAAGTTTTTTTTGTGTTATTGTTTCGTGTTTTTCTGGCAGCACAATGTTTCTGAATTGTCAGTTTTGTCAGTTGTTTTTGGTGCTAACGTTACTCCTACGCTTCAACCTTGAGGAATTCTTGCCTTGTTGGGTTTTCACAACACAGTTGATTGCGGTTAAACGGAGACGTTGGAACGCGATGATTTTGGTCTAGAACCGACTCGTCTGAATAAGCGGACACGACTTGTGTTTGCCGCAATAAGACAACACATACTGTACCTAGAAAATGACATGTGATCTTTATTATTCAAACACATTTCAAATCACCTCTATTGTCACATTGAACTTCTATTGAAAATCGCAGCATAGTAACCTCCATTTTCATTGTAGCATGGAAGTTTGACGACAGACAAATTCTTCTTGTATTGTCTTCTCACACGTTCTTTGGTCCTACAAAGCAGACGTTTCAATCAATCTACTATGGTTCTTCGGGATTTGGTGCAAAATTGCGACACGTCAGATTTATTGGTCCAATTAACCTGAAATCCACGGGATTCAGAATAATCTTGTGGTTGGATGTCAGTGCGATCAGTAAAACTCCTCATTTCGCTTTTTGCTGTGCGTTCTGTCCCATCACAGATTTCTTTAAACAAACAAACAGAGGATGTAAAGACGTAAGACAGTGTTGCTCCTGCTGTAGAACTCTAGTTCTTCTTTATCAGACAAGTAAACAAAGACCATTATAATTAATAAATTAAATATTATAATAGTTTTCATAAATATTTAATTTAATATAAATGTATTTATATATTTATGTTATTATATTTATTTATTTAACTGATTCTAAATTATTATTATCTATCTATCTATCTATCTATCTATCTATCTATCTATCTATCTATCTATCTATCTATCTATCTATCTATCTATCTATCTATCTATCTATCTATCTATCTAACTATCCATTCATCCATTGGTCTGTCTGTCGATGTATCCATTGGTCTGTCCGTCCATCCATCCATCCTTAGGTTTTTTTGTCTGTCCATTTGTCATCCATCCACCCATCTATTCATCCATTGGTCTGTCTGTCCGTCCGTCCATCCATCCATCCTTGGGTCTTTCTCTCTGTCCATTTCTCATCCATCCATCCATCCATCCATCCAATCAACCATTGGTCTGTCTGTCCGTCCATCCATCTATCAAATCGTCCTTCCATCCATCCATCCTTTGGTCTTTTTGTTTGTCCATTTGTCATACATTCATCCATTTATCCATTCATTCATTTATCCATTGGTCTGTCTGTCCGTCCGTTCATCGATCCATCCTTTGGTCTTTCTGTCTGTTCATTTTCCATTTATCCATCCATCCATTGTTCTGTCTGTCTGTCCGTCCGTCCATCCATTTATCTATTCATTGGTCTTTCAGTCTGTCCAGCCATCCATCCATTCATCCATTCATCTCTCCTTTGGTCTGTATTTTTTTTTTAATGGTAAATTAATTTTCAAATTTGGAGAGAACTTTGAATTTAACATTAGGTTTAGTCGATGTAAACCGAGTTGGGTGCTCTTGTAAACTGTGTGTTCTTTTCAAATCAATTGCACATTTTTGACATAAGTGGTCTCTCTTCTGAATAATGTTCCTTCCTTTATCGGCAAGCTGACAGCTCACGGAGGGAGAAACCTCACGCTCTCAATCATTCGGTTGGAAAAGTGTGCTATAACTTAAAGAAAAAGCTGAATCGCAAAGAAATAATAAACGCCTGATATCGCACTCTTCCAGCATTTCCATCAACCGTCACATTTCCGTCTCCGCAGAGAATGATCATCAATATCTTTCCTTCATCAGTTAAATCAATATATGTTTAAAATAGATTTAATAACACGGGGTCTAAAAATCTACTGAGGAGGAGGAGGAGGAGGAAAGGTCTAAGTGAAGACTTATTAAAAAGGATGTTTTGAAAATGTCAAGCAATAACACAGTCAAGCGCATTTTAGAAATGTGGACTTTGCAACTGTGATATATATATATATATATATATATATATATATATATATATATATATATATATATATATAGAGAGAGAGAGAGAGAGAGAGAGAGATCAACTCTGGACTTCATTTCCCATCACCTCTGTTTCAGCATAGTTTACATTTGTTATTAATTTGCCCTTATTATGAAAATTGCAGCTTCTATAATATACAAAACCTTATGAGTTGCCCTTATTTATGCGAATATTAGCACCCCCTTCATTTTTCAGGCTCAAAATTATAAAAATAAAAAAGATTCTTACTTATTTTCTTTTACATTTCTGCCTAAATTATGTTATTTTCTCTTTAAAATACAACTTTTTCTTTATTTCACAAACCCAACTTGTGACTCGTATCACTTCAATGTCGGTTTACTTAAAAATAATTAAAAAAAATAAATGGATTCTAGCGATCGGAACAATATCTCCCATAATGCTTCGCTTTTGCGTTTTTGTTTTCAGGTGCTAGCCGTTAGCGCAGATCTACCGGATGCAATATGGTTTGTCTGTTCAAATATTAATGATTATATTTAGTTTAATCTTACTTCTTCCAGTGTTATTTTGTCCTGTTTAAGTGTCGCAGCATCTCTAATGTTTCTTTATTTTTGTTATTGATCTGCTATACATTTACCTGCATATTTAAAATCGGACATTTCAAGCACCCCGCAAGTTTTTGAGCCGCTAAAAAAAAAAAAAAAAAACTGCCGTTTATATTTGCGCAAATACGATATCTATAATTCATTAATTATCAGGATGAACTATCAATCATTTATATTGATTTCTCAGAGATAGGTTGATTGAATTCACAGTTCGTCTAGAAATCCAAGCATCTTCCGTTTCTGTCCATCTATATCTCTGTCTAACTGGACTACGGTTAAGTCAGCAGAAAGATGAAGCGTGCAGCCTTTACCAGTCGTGTATCGAGTCCAAAAGGCAGTTTGTGCCGCGTCTGATCAACAGCAGTTCAACAAGGGTCCGTTTAATGGTGGATTGAAACCTTGCTATTTTTCTTGAGGCAGCAGTATTGATCGACCCCCTTTCTGCCGCTCTATTAATCTTTGTGGCCAGGGGTCATGTGATCTCCTCCAGCCAATCCGGCGTCAGGTCTCGACAGGACCGCTCAGCTCCAAATAAGACTCTTCTGGAGCCCTTGAACCAGTGGTCTTCTCCTCAGCACCACACGCTGAGCTGTTATAAAGACCCCGGCTTTTCGATAATTCGCTGGGTTTTTTTTTCTGCCAAGATATACAGGGTTAAGCTGTAGTTGTCGGTGTTAACCGCACAAAGATTGAGGGGTTTGAGTCTCCGGGAAAACAAGAATGTGCTCGATGTAGGACCTTTGATTGAGGCTGCCCACTGCTCCGGGTTTGTGCGTGTCACTTCACTGTGTGTGTGTGTAATTTTCCTTGATGATTTTTTTTTTTTTTAATTTAAATATACAACTTACTTGACAATCAAACATATTTAGCAAACAGCATAACTTGAACAGAACAATAGAAAAAAAGTAACACCGTGAATAAAAAAGAACATTAAAAGGAAATTAACACCAACATAATGGGCTACTGTATTTAAGTGAATTTAAACCCTGACTTTTCAGGCACAAAATAAAAGTTATTATTGTTTTTTTTAATGTTTCAATTACGTTAATATTCTCTTAAAAATGCAATTTGTTCTTTATTTAACAACCCTAACTTGTGACTCGTAACATTTTTATATCGTTTTACTTTAATAGTAGTTAATAGATAACAAAAAGTCGATTCTAGTGGTCAGGACTTCATTTCCCAAGATCCTTTGCTCCAGTCAGACACATTCACGTGAGGGCGGTACCCCAAAAAGAAGTGAATGTCAAGGTTGAACGTTGAACTCATCCCACATTTCCTGGTCAAGCAACTGTCAATCATATTCTTACCAACCAATCAGGGCCCACGTGCGCTCCCTGTACGCTCCATTGTGAAACTTGGGCCAGAAATCCAAACGAAAAAAAAAAATGAATGAAAAATCTGAAGCGAAAAAAAAAGTTTCAAACGAAAACGTGAAGATTGCAAGCAAAAAATTTAAAAAACAAACGTAAATGTAAAGCGTTTTTGTTTGTTTATTAGAAATTAACGTTTGATATTTTTGGCACTAATCTGATTCCATACTTACTTTGCATTACAGAATATGCAAACCATCAACCGTAATTGTGCCGTAATTTTGAAAATTTTGGAATCAGAAAAATTTCTATAAACTGACGGAATCCTGGGAAGTATGAAAGTAGTTGGAAAAAATTGCAGTACATCCAAAATGTGGAAGGTTCAGCTCTTCTGCGCACGTAACCAAAGTGAAAAGTTCAAGCTTTTTTGTGGAAAATCACTTTGTAGTACAACTCAGCCGTCTCATGGATTTTGATCCGTGTTACGTGTCGGAAAAAAGAAAGCCTTTCCAACCTTTTGATTTAGTGCTATGTCCTAGGGTGTCCTTTTCAGAGACTGTCTCACAACCCGCTCACACATCCTTTTAAATGTCAGGTTTTGCATAAAGTCCAAAGTGATGGGTAAATTACCACAGGAGCTTTCAGAGCGCCGAAAGACCCCATTGTGGCTTAATCTCTTCCCATCTTCCCCTGTCACAGAGCGGCGTCTCGCATCAACAGGTCACGTCAAATATTACAACGCGTGAGTAAACGTCTTTTACCTTTTAAATGAGCTTCCTGTAAGACAAGGACTGCGGAGTTAAAAAAAAATAATCGATTCATACTTTTAATATCACTTCATCCTGTTCAGCACCTAAATACTGTAATTGTGCGATCGAATTACCAAATTATAATAATGATTAGACTTCAACGATTCTTGTTACTCTTGATAAAAACTGTTTGCACACTTTGCCATTTAAGTATTGCGTTATTGACTTTTTATCCATACTTTATACACTAATTTCTAGCTCAATGGCTGGACCAATTCCAGCATCTCTAGGCCTGAGGACAAGGCCCCGCCCTCATGTGGATGATCAACCAATCACATGGCAGGTTTTTTGTTAACACATAGACCGATTTTCACACAACTGACTACATTCGTTTTTTGGAGCTTGTGGTTGTAATTTAGTTTAGTTTTGTTTGGGTCCTTTATTAAAAATGGACTTAATTAATATCAGTTGTTAGTAATGTAGTAATATTAAGTGTTAAAATTAATATCACACCAAATGATTGCATATAAATCAATTAAAATGAGCTACAACCACCAACATACAATTCCCATCATGCATCACACTCACTTTGCAACTGTATTGCATTCTTTATACTGTAAGAATCTAAGGATTTTTTTTAGCTATTTGTGGCAAAGTCTTATTTGCTTTTTGAGTAATGTTTCTTCTTTGAAACCCACATTTTTATATAATCTCAATATTGTAGATCTTAAATAAAAATAAAAATAAAAAACCATTCAAATCACTTCCTGATTTGTATGGTGAAGCTGTTTTTCCTCAAAATAAACCCTCTGCCTCATCTCTCACACACACACACACACACACACACACACACTTTGTGTAGGCGTCTGTCAGTTGATGTAGGTGAATTTCCGAGCGAGAGTCATGACAGCCAATGGAAATGCATCGATTTGTTCAAGGCTTGATACACGTGTAGGACGCCGAGGTGCATCAGCACACGTTCTGCACTAGAAACCGTTTCTGAGAAATCTGAATATTTATCATTACTTCTGTAGTCCCAATATTCCAAAACACCTTTGATCTAGAGTTGACTCCAGGTTTAGGCAAATAAAGTGCCAAACTGGAGGCATCTAGAGCGACAACGATTGGCTACGGTGACATATTATGCTAATTGTCATGGGGGGATTTGACAAATACTATGTAAACAAATAATTTTTTACTTTTTTAGTTTTTCCTTGTGCTTTATTCATATTTTCATCTTTATCTATTTCTTTTGTATTTTATTGTGTTTTTATCTCTTATCTTTTTATTATCTATTTATTTTTTATTATCTCTTTCTCACATGCACCCCCCACCCCATGTTTAAATGCTGGACGATTGGAAAAATACATTTCATTGCTTGTTATACCACGTATAATGTGTGTTTGACAATTAATCAATAATTAAATCAGTGAAATCATTAATAATTTAATTTGAAATTTTATTTGAATTTTCAGCAGCTCCCCACTATTGAATTCCTTCTCTACGCTTGGTCTTCATTCGGTTCAATGGAGTCTCTCATAGACACTTCATCGACTTTTTTGACGTGTCCTAGTTTGTACTTGTGTCAACTTTTATCTTTCTATCGTATTACACATGGAGACGTTTCCCTTCTTTCTCTCGCACACACGGTAATTTACTCAGAAGCCGTATCATCTTACGTTTTTCTGAGTCTTTTCTATTTCACTATTTCAACCAATGTTTGCACGGCACACTATTAAGTGAACAGTAACTTTGAAAGTCAAGCCATGTTGGCGATTCAATGGCGGACGGTTGACCTAAGCAGTGACCCTTGCCAAGCGTCGCGCTGCGTTTGACATCAAGTTAATTTCATTTTCCTGTTGCAAGAACAGCTTCGTGTGCAGAACGTCGCTTTGCCGCGGACATCGTGTGAAGCTACGTGGCTAATTAAGCCAACAGCAGGAGACACGTCAAGATTTCAGTCCTGTGATGCCAATGTAATGAGGAAGAGGAAGACGTTCATGTGTCCACCTCTGAATTGGCCTCATTCATTATTCGACTGTATTTTGTCTTACTAAGGCTAACGTTTTTGGCCTGCTACAGCTAATCTTATTTTGGCCTGCTAAAGCTAAACTTCTACTTGTTATGTGTAACACTACAGTTGTTTGGCTTGCTAAAGCTAACCTTGTTTTAGCCTGCTAAAGCTAACTGTATTTTGGCTTGCTAGAGCTAAAGCTAACATAATTTGAGGCTGCTAATGCTAACCGTGTTTGGCCAGCTGATTTTAAATGTGTTTTGGCCCGCTAACCCTAATCTTGTCAGACCTGCTAAAGCTAACCTTGTTATGGCCTGCTAAAGCTAACTGTTTTTCGGCCTGCTAGAGCTAAAGCTAACATTGTTTGAGGCTGCTAACACTAATCGAGTTTGGCCAGCTAAAGCTAAATGTGTTTTGGCCCGCTATTGCTAATCTTGTCGGGCCTGCTAAAGCTAACTGTATTTTGGCCTGCTATAGCAAAAGCTAACGATATTTGAGGCTGCTAATGCTAAATGTGTTTTGGCCCGCTAACCCTAATCTTGCCAAACCTGCTAAAGCTAACCTTGTTATGGCCTGCTAAAGCTAACTGTATTTCGGCCTGCTAGAGCTAAAGCTAACATCATTTGAGGCTACTAACGCTAATCGAGTTTGACCAGCTAAAGCTAAATGTGTTTTGGCCCGCTAACGCTAATATAGTCGAGCCTGCTAAAGCTAACCTTGTTATGGCCTGCTAAAGCTAACCTTATCTTGGCCTTCTAGCGCTAACCTTGTGAGGCCTGCAAAATCTAACATTATTAAGGCTTGCTAACGCTAACCTAACCTTATTTTGGCCCACTAAAGCTAAAAATAGCCTCCACATGTCTATATATTTCTAAATATTTTTTGCTAAAATTTTATGCTAAAGCTAAATGATCTGAATAAAAGTTAATGTTGCGTTAGTAAACTTCCGGATAGGTCTTTGTTTTCACTATTTTTTGTTTTTGAGAGCAAACTGGAATGAACGGCATATGTTGGCAGCTTTATGAGAACAGTGCGCAGTTGTTGTGTTTTTTTTTCATTTTGGGCTTTTTTTTGTATCAGTGCTATTTTTCACCCTCATCCAGGGCAATAAGGATCTCTAAGTCAAGGCTGCAGAGTGAAAATATTGCGGGGAAGAGGAGCAGTAACGATTTCAATAAGGCCTATCATCTCTCATTCCCACTGTGGCTGAACTCCAAATGGGGACGGCTCTCTGGGGGATGGATATTAGAAAAGATGTGTCAAGGTCTCCTCCATCGGCTCCGTAGATGTGGAGCTCAAGGTGCTGGAGATAAGGGAATTGAGGAGACCGAACGGGGAATTGGGGGCTTTTTTATGACTATAAAACTACAAAAATCCATGTCATAATCAGTTCTTCATCTGAAATCATTTTATTATGATTCTATATCTTATCTTCTACATCCTTAAATGTTTCGATGGTGTGTGTACTTATTTAGGCAAAATCTATTCATTTATTGGTTGAAAATGCTGAATTCAACTGTATTTTGCATTTTTTCAAACGTTCAGTGTTTACATATCTGATTTTTGGAATGTTTTAAATATGAGATGTTTGATTTAGATTTTTTTTTTTTTTCACAATTTTAGACAATTAACTTAAAATTTTTTTTTAGACTATTTAACCTTTTTCTAACAGTATTTCATGAAGGGACAGAATAAATTTCCCAGTAAAAATTATGTTTTCCAAAAATAATTAAGAAATTGAGAAAAATCTTAAACTTTTTTTTTCAATTTAGTTTTTAACATATTTTTAGGGCTTAAGCGAAAACCAAATAGGTATTCATTTGTTAATTAAGAAATTTCCCCCTGTGGGATTAATAAAGTTAATGCAATCAAAAAAGTTTGTTTATTACGTGGAAATGTACATTAATTCCTGTCACTGAACCAGTAAACCACTGAGTTTACGACCAAAAATCTCACTGATTCCTAAAGAAAACAATCAAAATGCGTTTCCCAAATAAAACCAACTGCTTTATTGTGGAAAATACAATGCATAACCTCACCTCACCTCACTTTAAGACTTTTAAGACTCCTGATTAACGGTTGAGCTGACCGGTGTATTCGCACCTGACACGAGGGGGCGCTGTTGCTCTTCACGCTGTCGTTTCCTCCCCCGTCGTGTCGCTACTGACCACAAAGCGCGTGTCGAACAGAAGGTCAGTGGTAATTTTGGTCATTTAACGAAAGCTGTTTTACAGAATTCATGCATATTAAAAACAGATAATGCGAGCGCCACGGCTGTTTGACAGACTAAAACATCATTAGATCATAAAAATAGTACTCGTTTTTTACTCGTTTTGTTGTGTTTGAGATGCTCATTTTGTGATGTTTCTACTGTTTCCAGAACTATATTTTGAAATGTGTATGTGTATTTGTCTGTGTATTTTATTATGGACATATAAATGTATGTTTAAATCTTGAAATGTTTTAAATGTCAAACGTTGAAATACAATTTTTGACATGTTATTTTTCTCCTTCTACATTTTGCAAATGTAAAACATGTATGATACATTTTAGTACAGTATTTTTTAAGAATTGTGTTTGTTGAAGTGCCATTATAATTTTCCCGCAGTAACAACTTATATTTTCCCCAAAATATTACAAATTCAGAAACGGTCATAAAACAACCAATTATTGTCAAAGTCAAATGTATTTATAAAGCACAGATTTTACACAACCGTATCCAAAGTGCTGTACAATGGTAAAATAACAAACGATAAAATAATACGTAATAAAACTCATAAAACAAGGGAACAAATAAGAACAGTTAAAATTACAATTAAATACCAATTACATATACAAATACACAATTGGATGATAAATGCTGAAATATAATTTTTTAGGTCTTCAGTGATAATCAATTCAAATTTTTTTCACAAGTTTATTGGGTTAATTTTACTTATAACAAAGTGTGACGCTCATTCAAACTGAACGTGAACTTTTATTGCGCTATTTGAAGAACAGAAGCATAATTAGATCATAAAATATTATGATATAACAGTTTGGTTGTGTCATGTGACTTCCAAGGGCATAACTCAATACAATATTTCACTGTAATCATACTGCTTATTACTCTGAAATCCTTATTTTTTAAATCCGAATCCCGGTCCAGTGGATTGTAAAACAAAGTGTCCTTGAGCAAGACTAGCCCCTTTCACACATACAGAACTTCCCGGTAAGTTACCAACGAAGATTGCCGGGATAAGCTCGAAAAAGTTCAGTACGCACTGACATAAAGACTGCCCTGAGCCAATCAGAAGTGTTCACAGGTGCAGCTGTTTAAAAGGTGCAGCTGTTTAAAAAATGTCACCAAAAATGCAGCTATTTTGAAAACTCTGTGTAAATGGTGGTTTACCGGTAAAATGCCGGAATGGCAGTGCTTGTGTGAACGGAAATTTTCCGGAAATTTACCGGCATTGCTGTATGAATACACGACTTGAGCTGCCCACTACTCCGGGTTTGTGTGTGTGTCACATTGGATACCTTGTCATGGTCCCAAGTGGCCATATTGACAAACTCACTCACTTTCTCGTCTTTCTTTTTGAGTTTTTCAACGAAATTTCAGCGTTAGGCTTCTCTGTCATGGCGGAATGTCCTGAAAAGTTCTTTCATCCTTTCGCACAAACACAAAGCTGTTGAAGTTAGCGACGCGGTCAGAAATCACTTCAAGCGGCTTTGACTTCCAGCCTATAATTTCCCTGTACTTTCCCAAAGAGCCTCCAGCGTTACGTCATTTGTCATCGCACACAGGCCGATCATGCGGAATTCTCCCAGCTCATCCGATTCCCCGGAATTGTGTGCGATGGTAAACGCCACAGTTGTGCTGTAATTTGTGTCGGATCCGTTGAGGATTCTAAGCTTGACTTACACTACAGAGGAAGAGCCTCCGCTGGAGTCCGCTGCCATTATCCCACACTCTTTTTGTAATCTGGAGAAGCGTCCGGCTTTGCCTTGACCGGCGTGTAAATGGCTGTGAGTGAGAGACACGGGACGTCCATCAGCCCCCCCGCAGGCTCCTCCATTAAACCCCCTCGGCGGGGAAAATACCCCCGACATCATACTGACGCTTTATCCCTCTCTTTCAGACCGTAACTGCAATAAATGTGCTCTCCACTCCATGAAAGTGGTTTAGTTTGAGACGTCTGAGCAGTGGAAGCACATCTGACAAGCCTTCCGCAGCTGTTTACATGACAGACGACTATATCTGTCTGTCTGTCTCTCGCTCAATCTCGCTAAGACAACCATACTTAAGTAAAAGTACAAATACGTAATATATACTGTAAGCTACTCCAATACAAGTAAAAAGTCACCACTATGGAAAAGGTTTGAGTCAAAGTAGTAAAGTATCGAATTTTTAAAGAACTATTCTTAAAAGAAGTATTTTACTCATGCCGAATTTAGGCAAAAAATAAAACAAAGACATTTCTTTTCTAAAACAGAAACGAAATGTAACACCTCCATGTTTCAAAAATGGTAAAACTAATTAAATAAAGAACAAAAAGTCAGTCTCGATCAAACTCAAAGGTGCAAAATAAATAAGTAAAAATAATCCTGGTAAAATCCTGGTGAACATTCACGCCTCTAATTCACGTTCAAGTGGTTTCTAATTCACAATCAGTTCCAGTATCTTCAGCAGACTACAGATGGCAAAATCGCCTCGTTCGCCCGAGAAATTAACCGCGTTAAAAATTATGGTTTGTCGCGCACAATCACAATGTAACGAGTAACAGTAAGTGTCAATACAAATGTAGTGGAGTGAAAAGTACAGATACTCAATCAGAAATTAAGTGGAGTAGAGAGTAAAAGTTGCTTATATTTTTATTACTCAGCACAAGTACAAAGTAGCAATAAACATACTCAAGTAGAGTAACAAAGTACATTTACTCAAGTACTTAACATCTCTGCTCTCTGTCTGCTATAAATCAAAGCAAGTTGGGCTGGGAGTGTTGTAGTTTTACAGTTTGCTGGGTCAAATTATCAACCTCTCTCTCTCTCTCTTTCTCTCTCTCTCTCTGTCTGTCTGTCGCTCTCTTTTCTCTCTCTCTCTCTCTCTCTCTCTCTCTCTCTCTCTCATATACACATTGTATAATCCTGGAGAAACATGTTAAAACACTATTCCTGCGCTAATCAATCCCTCAAAAAAGCTGCTTGTTTTCTTCAGACAACAGGAAAAACAAGCCCCAGCGGATCATAGGTGTATTTATAGACACTATTTAAAAGTGTTTTTAGCTCTGCATGTGCGTGAGTGTGTGTTCTACGTGTCGGCGATACGACTGTGACTCATAACGCTGCTTCCTGTCGCACACAGATCCGTGATGAGAAGTTCTTCAGTTTGTGTTCATCACGTCTGTAAAATTAGGGCCGTGTGGTGTGACCAACCCTGGTGGGCACAGTGGGAAATGCTGGCGTCTCACAGCAAGACCCTCGGTCGGAGTTTTTGTCTTTTTCGTGCTTCCTCGGGTCCGGAATGATTTCCAGAAAACTACACAAATGTTCCCATGCAAATAAGGGTTTGTCTTATTACAGATCATCCCTGATTGGTTGGTTAGCTGTGAGGTAGAAATAAGCCCCGCCTTTAGCCTCAGAGACACTGTGATTGGCTGCATCAAATCAGTTGATTTAATATTTTATCACACGGTAACACAGAAATAAAAAAAAAGATTGTGTTGATTAATTGTATCAATACGATTATTATTTAAAATTAATTACAATTATTAACTAATTAATTAAAATTAAAATACTTTACTTAACTTAAGCTTTGAAAATCCTCATGATTGATCAGAAATCAGAATCAGAAACTTTAGAAACTTTATTGGCCAAGATGCAAATTACAACAAGGAATTGAGTTTGGTCTGACTCTGTCTTTTACTTATATTAGCATAAATATATAAATATAAGAAGAAAAAAAACAGTGACATGAAATGAAATGAGTGAAACATAAATAACGTTATTGCACATTCTTGCATATATATTGCACATTTATGATACACAGTATATACGTACAATTTTATTTTGCATTAATATTCAAGACCTATGTTGGCACGTATGTCTGTGTTACTTTTTTGTGTTGCTCGTGACCTTTGACCTTGCAAAGTGATGGAGGGAAAATATGTGTTTGCGACACCTGTTCTCATCCGGCGAGGAAGTGATGCTAAGTGCTCTGTAATGCAGAGGAAATGTCTGCGTTATTTTCATTCACTTTCAAAGATTTTATTTTGAGCTCGTATAACGCCGAGATTTTTCCTTCATTGGAGGAAAAATACATTATAGTTTGAGCTGAGCATTAACCCCCTGAATTCTGCCACTTCAGTAGAGGCTCAGAGAATCAACATCTTGGGTTCGATCCTCATGAGAAGCTCATGAGCAATGGTTGTGAATATAATATCTATACATACCGTATTTACACAAATATTGACACCTGTTTTTTTTTTTTTTCCAATTTTAGCCGCCCAAAAACTATAATATAATGTTATAATAAACTTTATAATCGCAGTTTTCAAATAAGCACCTAAATAGCTAATTTTTTCACATTTCAAGTCAGGAGCAATCACAAATAAATGGAAATAAAAAAAATAAACAATATTGAAATGATATGAGTAACAAGTAAAGTTTGTTAAATAAAGAAACAACAGAAGTAATTTTTAAGAGGAAATTTACATAATTGAACCCGAAATGTCAAAAAATAAAACTGATGCAGATCATTTTTTTTTTTTGGAATTTTTATTTTGTGCCTGTAAAGACGGAACATTGAATGTTTCCCCATGCAAACATAAAGAGCGCCACCTAGAGCAGTTTTTAGTCACAGCTTCGTGATATTGTGGCGATGAATTGGACCTGAAGTTGTTCCATTAGTTTGACAGAATGACAGTAACTCTTGATTGTAACTTTCACTGGAGAGTTGAAAGATTGTCTCCTGGTGACTTTTGAGTCACATTTCATCTTCTCTGTAGTTCTTTAATTGCTTTGTAGCGAGACACCATGTCTATTTGAAGAGGCTGATTGGTGGATGAGTCATGTGAGGAAACATATGCGTATTAACCAATAGGACATTATGTACGTGAACATTGCGGACAAACTGAAGCAGGTGAAAAATAATAACTTCAGAAAATAAAATCTTTCCAATTTACACTTTACTCTAATGCTTCTGAACATTGTAATGGATTGTTTTGTTTTATAATTTCGGACAGAACTTTTTATAAAAAAACTCATGTGTCATAATTGTGTTTAATTATCAAATACTATATTTAATTGAATTACATTATAATAGTAAGCCAAGTCATGATATGGTATTCAAGACCTTATTATTAAATCATTTGTGTGTGTGTGTGTGTGTGTGTGTGTGTAAGGGAGGGTGGGGCAAATTGATACAGTGGGGCAAAGTGGTACAGGAAACTGATAAAAGCAAGGCTCCGCCCACCATGTGATGTTGATTTCGAAAGACAACTAGCTGATTACATTAGCATATCTGAGGGAATTAGCGTGTTGAGCGCTAACGTGGAAAACGTTATAGGAGATATTGTGAAAAATAGACGAGTGATTCACACTCTTCAACAGTTTATTTTTACTGGTGTAACTGAATAACAAGTTAATAAACAAGTCTGTAAGAATTTGCTGTATGCCTGGATAATTTTGCCCGATCATAGCTTGTTTCATTTAGCCTCAGCATTTAGCATGTTAGCAATTTTATTTAGCAATTTTAGCATGTAACTATAGCAACACAGCAACTAGTTTAGAAGAATAGAGTAAACGTATGTTGTGCTTCTGTAAAGCAGAACCAGGGTGGCTTTTTGTCCCGTGCTCATCTATAGGCCGCAATCTTTGTTATTAGTGATGTGCCGTTTGTGAACGATTGTTTCAAAATGAACAAATTTTTCATATGACTCGGAATGAACGGGTCTTCTCAGATTCACAAGATTTGAATAGATTTGTAGCTATGTATGTATTATGTGTTGTCCGCTGAAGCAAACCATGTTGTCTTTAGTGTACGTATATTGTTTGAGATGAATGGTGCGACCACCTTTACAGCGCCCCCTGCTGGAAATGAACGAAATGACCGAATCTCAAAATGATTCGTTCACTCTACAGTTCGAGAACTAAAGATTCGAATCAGTTAAAAGAATCAAACTCCCCATCACTAGCAAACAGGAAGTGCTGTGGCCAATGGCCGAATCGCGTGGTGTTTCTAGAACGGAACAGAGATGTAGCTTCTGCTCTTCTGTGTTAGTGGAGATGTTTCTGGCCTCCATCTTCAGCAGTCACGCCGCAGCTTTATCTCTGAGCCACACGGGCTTCTCATGTGCCGCTCGCTCTCTTTATTTACACATTTGTCGTGCGGTGGATGTTCTGCCAAGCAGATGTTCTGCTCTTCTGTTTGCTGTGGGAAACATGAGAACACGGCTTGTTGAACATCCCGGGATAATACTGAGCTTCGGTCTGTCTGTCTCTCTTTCTTTCTCTGTCTCTCTGTCTGTCTGCCTGTCTGTCTGTCTGTCTGTCTCCATCTGTCTGTCTCTTTTTTTCAATCTGTCTGTCTGTTTCTGCATGTCTTTCTGTCTGTCTGTTTCTGTGTGTCTTTTTCTGTCTGTCTGTCTCCATCTATCTCTTTCTTTCAATCTGTCTGCCTGTCTTTCTTTCTGTCGGTTTCTGTCTGCCTGTCTCTCTGTCTGTCTGGCTGTCTGTTTCTGTGTGTCTTCTTCTGTCTGTCGGTCTCCATCTGTCTCTTTCTTTCAATCTGGCTGTCTGCCTGTGTCTCTTTTCTGTCTGTCTGTTTCTGCGTGTCTTTCTTTCTGTCTGTCTGTTTCTGTGTGTCTTTCTGTCTATCTGTCTTTTTTCTTCGACATTTCTGTCTGCCTTTCTGTCTGTATGTTTGTCTGTTTCTGCTTTTGTCTTTCTTTCTTTCTTTCTTTCTTTCTTTCTTTCTTTCTTTCTTTCTTTCTTTCTTTCTTTCTTTCTTTCTTTCTGTCTGTCTATATGTCTCTTTCTTTCAGTCTGTCTTGCTTTCTGTCTGTCTCTCTCTATCTGTTTCTTTTTCTATCTGTCTGTCTCCATCTGTCTCTCTTTTTTTTTCAATCTGTTTGTCTGCCTGTCTCTCTTTCTGTCTGTCTGTGTGTCTTTCTTTCTTTCTGTGTGTCTTTTTCTGTCTGTCAGTCTGTCTGTCTGTCTCCATCTATCTCTTTCTTTCAATCTGTCTGTCTGACTGTCTCTCTTTCTGTCTGTCTGTTTCTGCGTGTCTTTCTTTCTTTCTGTCAGTCTGTTTCTGTGTGTATTTCTTTCTGTTTGTCTATCTGTCACTTTTTTCGCTCTCTCTGTCTGTCTGCCTTTCTTTCTGTCTGTATGTCTGTCTGTTTCTGCATGTCTTTCTTTCTGTCTATCTGTCTCTTTCTTTCAGTCTGTCTTGCTTTCTGTCTCTCTGTCTGTCTGTCTATCGGTCTTTCTTTCTATATCTGTCTGTCTGCCTGCCTGTCTTTCTTTTTTTCTTTCTGTGTCTTTTTCTGGCTGTTTGTCTCTTTTTCTGTCTATCTGCCTTTCTTTCTTTCTTTCTTTCTTTCTGTATGTCTGTGTCTTTTTCTGTCAGTCTGTTTCTCTTTCTGTATTTTTCTGTCAGTCTGTCTCTCTTTCTCTCTTTCTGTCTGTCTATTCCATAGAACGTCTGGAGCGTTGCTGATGCTTGTCTTTCTAATGAAAACAGCCTGGTTCACCTCCTGTATAATTCATCCCTTCTTTCCGAAAGGCTTCAGAGGCCGAACACTAAAGTGGCGCAAACATCCAGGAGCAAGAACAGCACGCGCTGAAACTGAAGGGATGCGCTGCGCTTTCAACACTGTTTGGTGGATAAATGACCCTGCTGGTGTCTGGAAGGTGAAGTCGATGAGGACCAACTGTGATGTGTTTCTCACATAGTCGTCCTCACATTTTTATATTTTGATCATATATGTAACATCTAGATTAATCTCACTGTTATCTTCCAATTAATCTAGGACTGCACAAAGTATTCTAGGCGGGAAATCCACAATTTGGAATAATATTCTTTAATATAAAAAAAAATAAAACTAGAAAAAGAGCCCGGACCTTTTTTAGATCAGGTGTGTGTATGTGTGTGTGTGTGTGTGTGTGTGTGTGTGTGTGTGTCTGTATTTATGTTTGATATGTATACACACATGTATATTTATAGAATTTACGAGAAATGTATATTTTATTATATAATAGTATTTATGTACGTATATACTCTTTTAAATATCCAAATATTTATTTGTGTGAAGAATTTATGGGGTATGAATATACCTAAACACACTTTCAATTATCATCGAAAAGGACCCCTTTTTTTTCCAATTTTTGAAGCTCAAAAAATTCAAGTGTGCTTATGTTCGTCGATTTCAAAATTGCACGTAAATCTAAGCGCCCGTTCCGTATTTCAAGCCAGGAGTCACAAATTATCGGAATTGCGTTGTTTTTCTGCAGCGAAGTGTATGTGCGTTGTCCTCTTTTCTTTCTTTAATTAATGGTTCCTGAGGCAGACATTTATATAAGCTTTTATTGACTCATTAGACACTTAACAGGGACAAAATAACACTGGAAGAAGTAAGATTAAACTAAACACAATCATTTACATTACAACAAACAGAAACTACAAACAAATCATATCCGGCTAGCTCAGCCTTAACTTAAAAGTCCAAAGTGTCATCGCAGAGAGAGTACAGTCGAAAATGACTCGAGTAAAAACTGAGTAAAAATTCCAAGGAACAGACACGATCAAAACTCTCGTTCTGCTAAACAGGGAAAAACAATATTTTGCTACAATCTTATTCACGCAGTGTCATCTTGAGCTGCTCTTCTGCGCATGCCCTGACTGGTGTGGCAATGAATTCTGGGAGGTGTAGTTCATATTGCTCGATTAGATTATTTTTATTTATTGTTGAAGTAAAATGACATCCAAGTGACAAAAGTTAGGTTTGTAAACAAAGAAAAAGAAGTATTTTTAAGTGTAACTTAATGTTGCATTACTTTTAAAAGTAACTTAATTTTGCCAGAAATTAAAAAAAAAATATTTTTATAAAAATTTGCGCCATTACATTCGCAGCGTGCTTAATATTCGCGTAAATGCTGCATTTCAATCAAACAACATTTTGACGTTTCTGATGAAGCGACTCAACGTAAAGGGATTTTCCAGCCTCACAATCATTCGCTTTGACGGCTGCGTTAATTACCGGAGTGTAATTGATTGTAACCTCGAGGAGAGTGTGGTGGGCGTGGCGTGAGCTCGGGCATTGATCTCTCACCGCTCCGCCCACGTGAACGCGCATTAAGACACGCCCCCTAATTGAGTCAAGCGTTACTGCTTATTAATTACAAAACTACCTCGTAATTAGATTCAGACCAATCGTCCTCCGAGACAGGGAGACAAATACATGAGTGTGTGTGTGTGTGTGTGTGAGAGAGAGAGAGAGAGAGAGAGACAGAGCAAGAAAAGGCTCGAGCGATTGTGTGTTATTTAGCGGTGTTTGTGTGAGAGAAAGAGAAGAGGGTGTGTGTGTGTGTGTGTGTGTTAGAGAGGGAGAGAGAGAGAGTGTGTGTGTGTGTGTGAGAGAGGAGAGAGAGAGAGAGAGAGAGAGTGTGTGTGTGTGTGTGTGGTGAGAGAGAGAGAGAGAGAGAGAGAGAGAGAGAGAGAGAGAGAGGAGGAGCAAAAAAGCCCCATGCACTTTTTGTGTTATTTAGTGTTTGTGTAAGAGAAAAAGAGAGAGAGTGTGTGTGTGTGTGTGGTGTGAGAGAGAGAGAGAGAGTGTGTGTGTGTGTGTGCGTGTGTGTGGGAGTTTGTGAAGGCATGGAATGGTTTTCTGCCGAGGTGCCAGAACAAGCGGTGAAAGCGGAGCGTAGATCTGCAGGCGGTGTGTTTCTCTGTAAGGAAGCGGACCATCCATCACGGTCACGGTGGCCTGAACACACACACACACACACACACACACACACTGACACTCAAACACTTATTTACTTTGCGCATGTGACAGCGCGGGGCATTGTTGGCTGGCTGGCTGGCGCTCATTATCACCCCCGTGGGTCTCCATGACAGAGCGCAAATTTAGAAAGGAAGCATGTTAGTGTCACACACCTCGCCGTGTTCTTGCCCTCATGGAGATCTTTGCTCAGGAATGGAGCCGTTTGATTTAGGAAGACGTGCCCGAACAAACCAGGACAGGTGGCTCCGGTTTGAAGACCGAAGCGCTCGCTTTAGCTTTTTTTAGCAGCGGGCAAAAGATGTCAAATTGGCATCAAATTGACATCAATGTTTGACATCAAAATTATATCAAAAACAGGTGGTATTTGAAAATCAAATCGGTGAACATCAATCATTTTGATGTTTGCGGAACATCATTTTGTGTTATTATGATGATGTTTCATGCATGTCATTTTAAACATTTATCGGAACAAATTCATACCTTTAGATACATGAGACTAACAGCTTTTTTTTTTTTTACACATGTCTTGTCTTGATGGGTGAGAGACTCAGTCACGAAGAGACTCTTTCATGGTTATGGTCATAACCACATATTTTTAAAACCAACTACTAATGAATAAAGAGCACCAATTCTCTTACATACTCACGCGTGCACTTTGTGACAATGCTCAGAACTTAAACTTTCTTTAGTTCAGTGAACACCTGGAGCTCATTAGCACCTCTCAGATTAGAGAATGACACAGCTCTCAACACACCATCGAGTCATCCTGCTCATCAATACAATACACACGTTGACGGTTTGACAAATATGTAGCAGTGAGGAGCAGAGCCTGCACGCTATTGGTCCACATATCCTATTGTCAGCCAATGACAAACACCGCAGTGGTCGCTTTAAGCAATTACATTTTGACAACGTCAAAATTTTGTTGCTCGATAATTTAAAAACGAAAAGAATGTTTTGTATAATTACATGTGACACAAAAGAATATATCTAAAATCAATTATCTATCTAAATAAATTACTGATTTTATATTAAAGCCAATTGGTACGAAGTTGTGAAAAGTACAAATCTTTTTCTGTCAGCAGGAATTTGGCACCTTTACAAATCATCAACAAACCACCAATGTCACCGTATGGGCCATTCTGGGTATCTTTTATTTGTGTGTATTTGTGTCAATACTGAGGTATACATTTCAATGTAAATTTGATGTAAAAATATAAATATGTAAATAGTCAGTCATCTTCTACCGCTTCATCCTTTACAGGGTCGCGGGGAGCTGGCGCCTATCTCAGCGTCTTAGGGCCAGAGGCAGGATACACACTCTGGATTGGTGGCCAACCATTCGCAGAGCGGGACACACAGACAAACACATTCACACACTCACTCATACCTGTGTGGTCAATTTTCCAATTCCAATTAGCCTGAAGCGCATGTTTTTGGACTGTGGGAGGAAACCGGAGAACCCGGAGGAAACCCACGCAAGCACGGGGAGAACATGCAAACTCCACACAGAACGGCCCCGACCGGCCTTGAACTCACACCTCAAGTGTCAAACGGAACCGTCTTGCTGTGAGGCGACAGCGCTAACCACTGCGCCACCGTGCCGCCCATATATGTAAATATGATGTAAAAAAAACCCAGACGCCGTGATGCCCGCTGGGGTGGTTGGTAAAACTTCTTTTAGTCTTCAACTTTTACTTGACGCTAATCACAAAGATGTACAGAATGAGGCAAAAGTGAAGCAAAACGTCATCGAAGAGGAACATAAAACTTAATCTTTCATAATATGGTCTAACTTAACTTTGCCGTGAACTTCGCAAGACATAATTGTTGAAGTCTTCTAAAGTCGAATGTAAAAGTTTGTCTGGTTACTGAAACGTGACAAGTGGAATTAAAAAATGTTTTTCGAACTCGCCTTCTGAGGCGTGAGGACATGACGCAGGTTTTGTTCTTCAACAGAGAAGGTTTGTTCACAAGAGTAATGACAATTAAAAGGTTTGTCTGTTTGACGATTGAAAAGTTTGTCTTGTTGATGATTGAAAAGTTTGTCTGGTTGACGATTGAGAAGTTTGTCTTGTTGACGATTAAAAAGTTTGTCTTGTTGACGATTAAAAAGTTTGTCTGGTTGACGATTGAAAAGTTTGTCCGCTTGACGATTAAAAAGTTCGAGAACATCGAATTAAAAAGTTTGTCTGGTTGTTCGAATGTTTTTCAAACTCGCATTTTGTTGATGGTCAGTGACGTGAGAACATGACGCAGGTTTTGTTCTTCAACACAGAGGAAGTTTGTTCACAAGAGTATGTGTCACAATCGACACGTTATTTCCTGTGATGTCAAAAACTCTGGTATTGAGATTCTCTATATGTCCCTCTGTGACATCTAAAGGTCGTCTTTAAAAAGTAGGACCTTTGCTACTTTACTTGAGTATTTTTGGCTGCTTTGTACTTGTAATGAGTACCAAAAATATAAGCAGCTTTTACTCTCTACTTGACTACTCTAGCAATTGAGTATCTGTACTCTTTACTCCACTACATTTGAATGGACACTTAACATTACTCGCTACTTTGTTAAATTGTGTGCGACAAGTCGGCATCTTTTTCCACCGCGGTTAATTTCTTGGGCGAACGGGGTGATATCGCCATCTGCAGGATGCTGAAGGTACTGGATGCTATTTATCAGTGTTTTTCACGCGAATATGAATTAGCGGATGCACTTTTTCGCACGTTTGAGTTTGACGGAGACTGACTTTTTGTTCTGCCATTTTGAAACATTGAGGTGTTAAACTTTCTATATCTATTTCTATATCTATATAAATTTCTATATCAGGAAATAAAACCTCGTAAATAAAGAGGTTCTTGTCTTTCACAATTCTTGGTGTTGTTAGAGCCTAAATTTAGTTCCTGTAAAACACTTAAGTGCGAGTAAAAAACACTTCAGTATGAGTAAAAAGAAATGGTTCTTTTGAAATGGGATACTTTAAGACTTTTCCTTGAGTCTTCTTGGAACTGGTGACTAGTATGTTGTATTATTTTGTAATTTTAAAAGTTCTCAGCTATTCTTGACCTGTGGTGGACACAGACTCTGCATTTGTGAACCAATCATTAGCAGAGATATTTATATGTTTTTGGACTGTGTGAGGAAACCGTAGGCCCAGAGGATACCCAGAGAACATACTAGCGTCACACAGGAAGACCCTAGCTCACACCTCCAGTCTCTACCGTGTTCTTTTTGCTGTGATGCGACAGCGCTACCCACTGTGCCACCGCGCCACTCTGTTGTGTTTGTGTACATTGAAATATGATGTCACAGCAATGAACAGGTGCAAAGCGCTGAGGTGGTGCTGTGTCCACACGCCTGTATTATGACACAGATCTCTGGGCTGCTAAGTGCTTAGAAAGAGGAGTGTCGCTTCGGCGGCGCCGGAAGAATGTACTTGGAATCTTTCAAGTCTTGATTTCAGACGGTCGTCTGTGACTGTCCTGAGGTGCTTGTTAATAGATGGTAAATGTGTCTGCTGCCAGTCATTCACTAATCCCGTGTTACCAAGAACGACACTGGTTATACAGTAATCCCTTGTTTATTGCGGTACATACGTTCCAAGCCCGACCGCGACAGGTGAAAATCCGCGAAGTAGAGGCACAGCATTTACCTATTTATTTAACACTTGTTCAGACTTTTAAAACACTTTTTTTCACGTAGTATTCTTTATTAAAGTAATGTTAACAAACATCTCCCCGCTGCACGCGTCGTCCCTGCGGAGATATTCATTTTCAAAGTGGTTGAATGGGAGGATATGAGGCGCGAGCGCACGTTTCCCGCCGCTGGGGTTCATGCGGTGGTCGCGGGGGGACGTCCAACATAGCAATTCGCATCTCCGCGCCGAGACGCGTCTGGCGAGGTCCGTCTCGAGCCGCTACCAGCATCCTCTGCCGAGATACGGTCGGGAAAAAATTAAACCGCGAATATACGTAATAAAAAAAAAAAATCCGCGGAGCAGTGAATCCGCAATAGTCGAAGTAGCGAAGGATTACTCTACTGCTATTTTAACTGGTTTAGATTTGGAATTATAAAACGTAAACATTAAAAAGTCATTTGTGACGACATCAGTCACCACATCCATCATTCATGAGGACATCAGTCACCACACCCATCGTTTGTGGCGACATCAGTCACCACACCCATCATTCATGACAACATCAGTCACCACACCCATCATTCATGAGGACATCAGTCACCACGCCCCTCATTCATGAGGACATCAGTCACCACACCCATCATTCATGATGACATCAGTCACCACGCCCCTCATTCATGAGGACATCAGTCACCACGCCCCTCATTCATGAGGACATCAGTCACCACACCCATCATTCATGATGACATCAGTCACCACACCCATCATTCATGACGACATCAGTCACTACACCCATCATTCATGAGAACATCAGTCACTACACCCATAATTCATGACGACATCAGTCACTACACCCATCATTCATGACGACATCAGTCTGGACACGCATGATTCATGGCAAGTTGAACACACAAACCTTGCAGGCTTATTTTACTTTACTTTTTGTATTAATTAATAGACAATAACAACAACAACAACAACAACAACACTAATAATAATAATAGCATTTTAAAAAGCTTTTATAAGATATAGTGAATTAAATAACTCTAAGGACAGACTTGCCTTACACTTTGATCTCCGGGGAAAACATGATGGCCGATCGAATCCTATTCTGATTGTAGATTGTAGCACACTGTAGGCTATAAAAGCTAGTAAACGAATTAAAATCCTGCTTTTAAATGTACATTCAGAGCTGTCACTGGAAAGCTGGAATCAATTATCTTTCTCCAGCTGGATGTTGTAAGGAACCACTCTGACACAGACAGCTAAAGCGTCAGATGTTTGGCTCTTGTACGAAATGAAGCTGAACTCACTATCAGTCAGGCTGGTGTTGGAAAGACGGGATGTCAGACGTCTGTTGACTTAGACAATCACTTCTTTGCAAAACTTTTTGCAGGAGAAAACGAGAAAAGCAACAGCTTTATGTGATCCCAGCATCCTCTTCTTTGGAATTGGCTGTCCATCTGTCATGGCAGCCTTCCACGTCTGGTATGATGGAAGCCATCTGTGTCCAGTGCGTGTCTGAGCAAACACACATCAGCTTGTGCTGTGGAACATGCCTGTGTCGTGGTGTTTGTCGGGGCAGATGTCTCTGTGTCACTTCCGATTTCTTCCTTCCATCTTGTCGGTGACTCTGTGGGGATTTGACTCTTCCTCAACGTCCGCAAAGGACTGGCAATCTTTCCAAAAAGTCACTGAGTTGCACAAGTGGTTCTGCTTTTATGGTTGTTAACTGAATGAAGAGCGTAATTTTGAAAATTTCCATTTCTAGTTAGTTTGGTTACTATCGTAGGAATTGCTTTGTGGTCAAATGTTACTGTGAGCAAAGTTTGGTTTAAAACTTCTTGTGGGTTCAAACTTGTTTCTGTCTAAACGGGATGTCGTACCCTAATGACAATTTACCCATCGAAAATGAACCAATGGGAAAAGTCACCTCAATTACAAATCTAGGAAACAACATTACTCTACTAGGAAGCTAGGATGAAGAAATCCAAGCAAGAATACAAAGAGCTTCCTCACTCTTTGCGGCATTGAAATATTTCTGGAATAGCTGACATTCGAACTAAAACAAAAAAGTTAGGGCAATTGGGGCTGG
Source organism: Paedocypris micromegethes (assembly GCA_028031935.1). NCBI lineage: Eukaryota > Metazoa > Chordata > Actinopteri > Cypriniformes > Paedocypris > Paedocypris micromegethes. Next base: position 29,554,070 of record CM051497.1, on the reverse strand, counting down.
ATTGGCAGTCATGGCTATTTTTTTGTTTTTGTCCAAATGAGTAAAATTATCTGTTTTTTTTTTATGTAAAATATGTAAAATGTAAAATGCAAAATAAAATTATACAGTAAATACCAAACTGTAAAATTATCTAATGACACCATGTCAAAGCAAAGGTGTACCAGGATGGCCGAGTGGTTAAGGCGCTGGACTTAAGATCCACTGAACACATGGGTTCAAACCCCTATCATGGTATTCTCGCTTAGTTTCAATTACACAATGTTGTTCTTGTGAGCCAAAGATTGACAATGCCTTGAAACTAGTGTTTTACAATGGTTAAGTTGTCGAGCTTCACGTCTCAGTGATTGGACAAATATTCTCATGTTTGGAACCCAACTGTTCATCAGCTCTTACTACCATAAAACTTTGTTTGACAGTTAGACACTGTAGACGCATTGGACTTAACATTCAATGGCCAGATGTCTTCGTGAGTTCAAACCCCACTACTGGTATTCTCCTCTGTACATTTTGACCATTTTTAAGTAGTTCTGCTTCTTATAGTCAAAACTTGACATTGCTCTGAATATAGTGATATTTTAAAAATAGTTCTGGGTCTTGAAAAGACCAAAGACAAACCTTTAAGGTCAAGATATTTCACCATCTGTACCAGGATGGCCGAGTGGTTAAGGCGTTGGACTTAAGATCCAATGGACACATGTCTTCGTGGGTTCGAACCCCACTCCTGGTATTGTCATCTCTATATTTTGACCTCGCAGGCAAAACCTTCAAGGTCAATTTCTTCCATTCACGGTTAAATGATCTGATGACACCATGTCCACTTCACTCCGGTGTTCTCAGCTGATAGTACCAGGATGGCCGAGTGGTTAAGGCGTTAGACTTAAGATCCAATGAATGCATGTTCTCGTGGGTTTGAGCCCCACTCCTGGTATTCCCTCTCTTTCCTAACTGGTTGCGGTTACACAACTTTGCTTGAAGCTTTTTGTCAAAGCTTGAAGTTACCAATGGACTTAATCTTTTAAAATTCCTGAGTTGTCAAGCTTTAGAACTCAGTCACTTGACAAATCTTCTCTTGTTTTGGAACCCAACCATTCATCAGCTCTTACTACCACACAGAGTGTTTAAGGCGTTGGACTTAAGATCCAATGGACACATGTCCTTGTGGGTTCAAACCCCACTCCTGGTATCTTCTCTGTTCCTCAGCTTATTGCAAGTTCACAATGTTGTTCGCATGAAATTATTGTTTTAAAATGGTTGAGTTGTCAAGCTTTAGGACTCGCCCACTTGACAAATCTTGTCTTGTTTTGGTAAAACATCTCTTACTGCCATACAAAAATGATTAGACACTAGATCACGGATGATTGTGTTTACAACACCAGGATGGCCGAGTGGTTAAGGCGTTGGACTTAAGATCCAATGGACACGTTTCCTCGTGGGTTCGAACCCCACTCCTGGTATCGTTATCTCTAAATTTTGACCTTGCAAGGCAAATTCTTCAAGGTCAATTTCTTCCACTCACGGTTAAATGATCTGATGACACCATGTCCACTTCACTCCGGTGTTCGCAGCTGACAGTACCAGGATGGCCGAGTGGTTAAGGCGTTGCATTTAAGATCCAATGAACGTGGGTTCGAGCCCCACTCCTGGTGTTCGCTCTCTTTCCTAACTAGTTGCTTGTCGTTACCATGGAATTATTATTTTAAAGTGCCTGAGTTGTCAAGCTTTAGGACTCAGACACTTGACAAATCTTCTCTTGTTTTGGAACCCAACTATTCATCAGCTCTTACTACCACACCGAGTGTTTAAGGCGTTGGACTTAAGATCCAATGGACAAGTACACAATGGTGTTCTCGTGATTCAACGCATGAATTTATTGTTTTAAAATGGTTGAGTTGTCAAGCTTTAGGACTCGCTCACTTAACAAATCTTCTCTTGTTTTGGAACCCAACTGTTCATCAGCTCTTACTACCATAGAAATATGATTGATAGTTAGACACTAGATCACGGCTGAGTGGGTTTACAACACCAGGATGGCCGAGTGGTTAAGGCGTTGGACTTAAGATCCAATGGACACATGTCCTCGTGGGTTCGAACCCCACTCCTGGTATTCTCTTCTCTGCTGGAGTTACTTTAGTCAAAGCCTGGCATTGTCTTTAAGATTCAATGGGATCTTTCAAAATTCAATGACTGGTGATTAGGAAAAATAAAGCTACAACATGTTCGTCTAAGCTTGATTTAAGCTTCAGCTTCAAGTTAAAACCGACAGTTTTATCTAGTCCAGTTCTGTTTCTTATTCGTTTGCATTCAGCATCTTGATGCACTTACCAACCAAAATCTGTTTCCTGGCAACATCTAATAAATCTTCATCCGCATGAGCTTGTAACTGGCCGGCTAGTATTTTTCACAGGCGGCGAATTTGCCTTTTGACACGTGGTTTCCAGAGCGTATGACCGGTGCTCTCCCAGGAGATTCCTGCCCTTCTCCTTGAGGAGTCTTTGGAAGCAAAAGCCGAAGCCCCTACAAAGAGATTTCTGCTCGACTTCACCATCGATCGGATGGGTTTGTACAGTCTTTGGCAGAGCGGGCTTGACGCTTCCCCTGGTTTAAGTGCAGAGAGACGGGACGTGTGCATGGATAACGTCAGATGGAGTTTAAATCAGCAGAACACTGCACTACCTCTCCTCACGTGCTTGTCAACTAGTGCGGCTCAACTTCATCCTCAATTCAGGCGCCGTTTCTGAAGCCTGTCAAGAGAAAAGGCATCATGAAATATTGAATTGGAATTAATTTGGGGATTTTGAGTGATGCTGACGCCCGGTCTGTCGTGATTCTACAGTACGTTTACAGTTTCTGTTTCTCTCCTTCTCTAACTCATTCTGTTATTCCAGTGTCCGTCTGTTTCTCAATCTATCTATCTATCTATCTATCTATCTATCTATCTATCTATCTATCTATCTATCTATCTATCTATCTATCTATCTATCTATCTATCTATCTATCTATCTATCTGTCTGTCGGTCTGTCTGTCTGTCTTTCTCTCTATCTATCTCTCTCACTCTCTGTCTGTCTGTCTGTCTATCTAAATCTGTCTGTCTTTCTCTTCGTCTTATCTATCGATCTATCTATCAATCTATCTGTTTGTCTTTCTGTCTCTTTGTCTCTCTGTCTGTTTGTCTTTCTTTCTCTCTCTCTATCTATCTACTGTATCTATCCATCCGTCCATCCATCCATCCACCCTAACGTCCACCCATCCATCCATCTACCTAACTCTATCTCTCATCCATCCATCCCTCTCCCTCGACCATCCATCCACCATCCATCCATCCATCCATCCATCTATCTATCCATCCATCCATCCATCCATCCATCCATCCATCCATCCATACATCTATCCATCCATCTATCCATTCATCTACTAAAACAAGTATGCTAGACTATTATAAAGTTCAGATGTTAGGTTTGGGCTTTTGAGTAGCACTATTGAGGCTGTTGGAGATCTTAGGATAGGAAGCTTTGGAACCTCTGCTCTACACACACAAACTGTTGTATTAATGGCATTTGTCCTGATTAAAATGGAATAAAAGCTTGTCTTGGAAACATTACACCGCACTAGACAGCGGATAACGGCTGTTTCCGATGTTTGCTTCCACCCATCCGCAGTAGATCTGGGTTTGATTGACGGCTTGTAATTTCAAATAATGCTCAAGTCATCATGAAAAGCCCGAGCGCGTTTCTCCCAGGTCAGCAGTGTTGGTTTCCCCAGCATCAGAGCTCTGGAGGATGCTCCGGTTACAGCCATTAGAAATGCTGATCAGTCGAAGTCTAAAGGATTTCACTGGCTTCAGTTCTCCCACGTCCGGATCATGAGCGTCTCCTGAGAACATGGCCCTGAACACACCCAGCAAACCTCCAATCAATGGAGCCGCTCTCAATGTCCACGCAAAGACCCTCAAGGACAAAAAAATTATTTAAAAAACCCTTCCATTGATCGATTCCCGCGGACTTCTGGAGAAATGGACGTCTTCCTGCCCGTTTGATTGGAGCTGGTTAATATTCACCACTCGGCACTGTTGAGATTTGAAGCTTATAAAACTAGATCGGTTGGTTTCCTTGTACATGAATTATATAAATAGAAAGTCAAAGCCAAGGTTGTAAGATGCATTATTGCTCCTTCATACATAAAATGCATATAGATTTTATATTTGTTTATAAATGTATGCCACAATTTCACCTTGTTTGTGTTACCCAAACTCCCAAACTTAATTTCCCAGAATCCTCGGTATGCGTGACTTCAATATTGTCAGGTGTTTTTGCCCATTGAGATTGCGTCTTGTAGCCAGTGGTGTAAAGTATAAGAGTAAATGGACTTTACCCGAGTATTTACTTAATGTTACTTTACTCAAGTATTTTTGGCTACTTTGTACTTTTGTACTGAGTATCAACAAAATAAGCAACTTTTACTCTCTACTTGACTACATAACTACATTTGAATGGACAGTTAACGTTATTTGTTACATTGTGTCTGCATCTTTTTATTCATTTTTATTTTTTTCATCTTTTCTACCACGGTTAATTTCTTGGGATGGACGAGGTGATATCGCCATCTGCAGGATGCTGAAGGTACTGGACGCTGTTTATCAGCTAAATCACGTGAATTAACGTTTGCACTTTATTTGCTCGTTTGATTTTGACCGAGTTTTTGTTCTGTTTTGTTCTGCCATTTTGAAACATAGAGGTGTTTTAAAAAAAAATTTGTATTGGGAAATAAAACCTCTAATAAACTAAATAAAAAGTTTTTTGCTTTTCACATTTCTTTGTGTATTTTGAGCCTAAATTCAGTAAGAGTAAAACACTTATTTTAAAATGGGACACTTTACGACTTTTTACGAGTCTTTTTACGCAGTCTTAGAATTGCACTATGTTGTTCTTGTGAGCCAAAGCTTGACATTGCCCTGAAACTAGTGTTTTAAAATGTTTAAGTTGTCAAGCTTTACGACTCAGTTATTGGACAAATCTTCTCATGTTTGGAACCCAACTGTTCATCAGCTCTTACTACCATAAAACTTTGATTGATAGTTAGACACTGTAGACGCGTTGGACTTAAGATTCAATGGCCAGATGTCTTCGTGAGTTCAAACCCCACTACTGGTATTCTCCTCCATTTTGACCATTTTGATGTAGTTCTGCGTCATATAGTTAAAATTTGACATTGCTCCAATGGACACATGTCCTCGTGGGTTCGAACCCCACTCCTGGTATTGTCATCTCTAAATTTTGACCTTGCAGGCAAAACCTTCAAGGTCAATTTCTTCCACTCACGGTTAAATTATCTGGTGACACCATGTCCACTTCACTCCGGTGTTCTCAGCCGATAGTACCAGGATGGCCGAGTGGTTAAGGCGTTGGACTTAAGATCCAATGAACATCTGTTCTCGTGGGTTTGTACCCCACTCCTGGTATTTGCTCTTAATCCCAACTAGTTGCGGTTACAGAATGTTGTTCTTGTGAGTCAAAGCTTGACGTTACCAGCAAATAAATGTTTTAAAATGCGTGAGTCACTTGACAAATCTTTCCTTGTTTTGGAAGAGGGTGTAGAACACCAGGATGGCCGAGTGGTTAAGGCGTTGGACTTAAGATCCAATGAACACATGTTCTCGTGGGTTCGAACCCCACTCCTGGTATCTTCTCTGTTCCTTACCTTGTTGCAAGTACACAATGTTTTTTACATTACATTTACATTACAGATTGCATAGATACATCCTTCACGTCTTTGTGTTTATAAGCTCGACATGGTTTCCGCTGAAGGATTCCTCATCCAGTCCGAGAGTTTTAAGATCTCTGAGGTTTTAAGAACTCACTCATGACGAAGGAAAGAAATACTCCGGTAAAGACCCGGTTTGCCCATGGCAAGCTAACAATAGCAAACTAATAAGATATTAATCCAAGTGCGGCCCGAGGGGATCGGCTTGTGAAGAGCTTCAGGCGTCCCTCAGCTCGCACCGTGTGGAACTGACAATAAAAGCAATAAAACAAGACGAAAAAAGATGCTTTTGGATTTTGAGAAGGACGACCGGCTCGACACTCATTCGGTGTATAGTTTTCTATCATCTCCTGCTTCTCTGTTCTGCTTTTCAACATTTCGAAAAAATCCTGCAGCTTTGCACGTCCGCACTTCATTGTCCAGTAAAGCTGAATAAAACATGTTGCATAAATTGCAGAACATGTTTGTTGTGTGGCACGTGATCGTACTCGTGATCGTTCATGAGTCTACAGAGTTATGAAATCTTGATGTAAGTGTGGAATAATTTTAAAATCACAATGCATAATACATACAATACATAACATTTCAATATTGTCTTGCTTTATTGTTGTTCTTTAAATATTTTTCTGTGATTGTGTATATCTATATCTGTCTGTCTGTCTATCTATCCATCTATTCATGCATCCATCTATTCATGCATCCATCCATCCATCGATCAATGTATCTATCTATCTATCTATCTATCTGTCTGTCTGTCTGTCTGTCTTTCTATCTATCTATCTATCTATCTATCTATCTATCTATCTATCTATCTATCTATCTATCTATCTATCTATCTATCTATCTATCTATCTCTCTGTCTGTCTGTCTGTCTGTTTGTCTGTCTAACCATCCATCTCTTCATCCATCCATCCATCAATATAGCTATCTGTGTGTCTGTCTGTCTATCTATCTATCTCTGTTGCACAAAAATAGATTGTGGACAATTTTTTTGATATCCAAAAAATCAAGTAACTGGAAACTGTAAATAGTTTGGTTGGCCGACTATAACTATAATCTTTGAGTTTGAGTTTAGTTGGGCAACCTTGTGTTGGCCAAGAGTTTGGTTGGCATACTATTCTGTGCGTTTTGTAGCTAAAACTCTGGGTATGAGTTACTATGCACTCCGGGTTAACGTTTGGTTGACGAGCTCTAACTATGAACTCCAGGAAAACGTTTGGTTGGCCAGTGCTAACTAGAAACTCTGGTTAAGAGTCTTGGTTGGCCGAATGCGGTTGTATAGTTGGACCGAAGAAGCATCATCAGGGCTCATCAAATTATCCAACACGTTCTTTAAACGTTGACAAGCTGGTTGTGTAGTGGACTTTAAAAAGCATCTGTCACTTTAAGAAGCGCCAATTAACCCAAACCCACTGTAGTACTAATGCCCTCTGCTGATTGGCTAACAGCTCATCAAAAACCATCTAGCCTGCGTTGGAAAGAACTTTTGCAAGTCTATTCCTGACGCCTTCTCAGTCATAACCCGTCAGTCATTTATCATAATCTAATCCCGTGCCGGTGAAACACAGCCTTGATTAAAACCCCGTAATGGCGCCGTGCCTCCTCACGCACAGATGAAGACCACTGATGACCAGGGCCATGCCAGTCCAGGAGATAATGATGATATGAGATGGAATAATGACTTTTCCCACCTTGTCTGTCCCCGGCAGGTAATTTTCTGCAGATTAACTCCAACCCTGCGCACAATTACTGGGACGGAGGAGACAAAGTCCACACGGTAAAGACGTAATTAACGCCGCCATTACTGCCGAGCGGAGTGCGGGTACGTAAGCACCACTTTGCAGAAAAACGTGTTTGTTGAAAAGCAGGAATTCTATACATTTATTTTTCTGGTCTGAGAGTCAAACCTGCAACCTTTTGATCACGAGTCCCTGCTCCCGGCTCTTTATTTAACTGTTGACTTTAGTTTTAGTGTTTTTACACATTTTCATTTTTTTGTCTTAAAATAATACTACAGTAACCTTAATTCTAGCAACTTTACACTTTAGGTTGTGACAAATACCTCCAACTGAATTTTTATTGAATGTTTTATTCATCTCTTCATTGCAATCTTATTGTACTCATGAGATCCTAAGAATCCTAAATAGATGATTTGTAACATTTGAAGGAGCCTTATAATTAAAATGTATTATGATTATTATGATTATTATGATTATTATTATATTACTGTATTTCACGAATATAAGCACAGCCCTGATTTTTTCACATTTCTTGTTAAATTGCGTACATTTTCTCTTAAAATACCATTTTTTCTTTATTTAAAAACCTTGTGACTTGTATCACATAAATGTTTTACTTGAATAATACTAGTTTAAAAAATCTATTCTAGTCATAAAAACTCCAACTCCCAGAACTCTTAGCAAGGGATGGGATGGTTTTTTTTTTTTACGTATATTTACGTGCATATTTGAAATCGATGATTGTAAGCACCCTCAAAGTTTTTGAGCGTCAGAGATTCGAAAAAAAAAATATTCATTTTTACCATGAATATGATTTGTTTTTAATATATGAAAAGCTATTACCTTTTGTACATCTATAACGTTCATAAGGAACGTGTATAAATTAAAATAAATGGTTATAAATCAGCCACCAATACAGAGCGTGTATTCCGCCTCAGGCCCAAAATGACTGAGATTAGCTTCAGCTCCCCGTGTCCCAGAAATGAAGTAAGCGGTAGAAAACGGATGGATGGATGGTTTTAAGTTGGTTCGACTAACCAGTGTACCCACATTCCTTTTTCCCCCCTTTATCAAAATAATCCTCATGAAGATTCAACAGATTAAAAATTCAAAAACCTTAATAATCCCAAGCAACGGTTCCCTAATCCCGTTCTCTAATCTTGCTCTATGACATTAAAAGCTCCTACCTGTCAAGTTCTAGTGATTCAGTGTTAATATCGAGGACTCAGCGGGCGACCATTGCTCTCACCCGCGGCCAGTGTTGGCGAGGGGTCTTTAATGTGTCCAAGCTCCATTGAGACCACCACTGCCACATATTCTCCTGACAGAGCCAGGCATCATCAATTTCACCCCCAGAGTTCTTTCCCAGAGGACTAGTCGGCTTGAGCAAAGCAATCACCCTTATCAGCACTTGATGACCTCAAAGCCTTGGGAGCGAATGAGCCACTGCTGAACCCGAAGAGCGACCAGGTTTCAACATCTCTCTTAGTCACCCACCGAAAATAAAACCGCATGAAGCCAGTGATTTGTGGTCAACGTCACGTCACCGTAAAGTGAAGGGAAAAAAACGTCTAAAGCTTTTTTTTTTTTTTTTACTTTCACATTCTGAGGAAAAACACGAGCCACGTTTAAAAAAAAAAAAGAAGTAAAAAATAGATCTCACAACTTCACGTCTTTAGTCCATAGTATATTGATTGCACATTTTTCCAAATGTTACTTTTGGCAGGAAGGAACTCGATGGGAAATTATGATAATTATCAGTTTTGATGCTGGTGACAAATAAGATGTTGACAAATATTATTTAAATTAACTAAAGAAAATCACATTTGAAGATTAAATCCATAATCAATAACATTTTAAGTCTAGTAGCATGGCTAGTAACATTTTAATTTTACATTAATCTTACATTTGCGACCAGTAACATTCCTATTTTACAGCAGTGGCTAGTAACATTTTATTTATACTTCAGTGGCTAGTAACATTTAAATTTTTACATCAATAGCTAGTAACATTCCAACCTTATATAAGTGGCTAGTAACAATTTAATTGTAAATCAATGGCTAGTAACATTTGAATTAAGACACTAGTAATTTTTGAATCAGTGGTTAATAACATTAACACATCAACTGCAAAAGCAGTGACTTGTGTCCTTTAACTTTTAAAACAGTGAACAATTACATTTTTAAATCAAAGACTTATAACATTTGAATATGAAATCAGTGATGAAAAACATTTATCTTTGAAATTAGTGATTAGTTACATTTTCATTTTTAAATCGAAGACTCGCTACTTGTTAATTTAAAACCGATGACTAGTAACATCTGAATGTGAATTCAGCGATGAATGACATGTACCTTTGAAATCAGTGCCTAGTAACATTTACAATTTTAAATGAAAGACTAGTAACACTTGAATTTGAAACTGATGACTTGTAACACTTGAATGTGAAATCAGTGATGAATAAAATGTAACTTTGAAATCAGTGACTAGTTACATTTTCATTTTTAAATCAAAGAATAGTAACATTTAACCTTGAAATCAGTGACTAGTTCCATTTGAACATGATAAAATCAGGTCTTTTACACCTCTTTGAGTCACCTTCAATATCACAGAGTAAAATGCACAATAAACAAACAGACTGAAGTTTAATCGACACATTTAGTGATGAGACAGAAGCAGGATGTGAGCTGGACTCAAACCCACGCAGTGTTGAGAATCTGAGAGAAAGACGTGAAGAACAGATCTGGACCAGCGGTAATGAGAGAAAATAGTGAGGTTCTAGCTAAAGGCATTTAACGGTCTGAATGTCTGTCTTCTGCCTTGTCGTAATGAGTCCAACATCCGTGGAGCTCCATTCGCAACGGTGCAGATTCTCTATTAGCCCGTCTGCCATTCCAACCACCCGTTAACCTTCACAACGTGTTATGAGGAATTGGGGGATATTTAGCGGGAAGGGAGAGGAACAGGACTTGTTAGGAGAGGAAAATCAAATGGAGACATTTCTGCATGAATGTTTTCTCAGCGTAGCGGATGATGGAGGATTGCGGAGAATAGGGGGGAAAAAACACATTTATTGCTCAAATTACTTTTTTTTCTTTTCTTTTCTTTTTTTTTTCTTCACGTCAAAGTCACGTTTCAAAGTCATACTCCGAGGATGTGTGTGTGTGCGTGTGTGTGTGTGTGTGTGTGTGTGTGTGTGTGTGAAAGACAGAGAGTGAGAGGAAGAATGAGAGAGTTAAGAGCTAGAGAGCAAGAAAGAGAGAGAGACAGAGAAAACGAAAGAGAGAGAGAGAGAGAGAGAGAGAGACAGTTGGAAATAAATAGAGACAGAATGAAAGAGAGCGAAAGCATGAGAGAGCAAGTGATAGTGAGAGAGAGAGAGAGAGAGAGAGAGAGAGAGAGAGAGAGAGAGAGAGAGACAGACAAAGAGCAAGAAAGATATTTAGAAAGTAAAAATCTAGACATATCTGCAGGAAAGAAACTTTTTTTCTTTTAAAAAAAAGTTGTTTTTTTGTATTTTATTTTAGGTCATTTTGCCATGTTCAGACTCGCATTTGTGGAGTCACGTGTCAAAGTTAAACTCAGAGCGTGTGTGTGTGTGAAAGAAAGAGTGAAAGAAAGAACAAGTTAAGAGAGAGATAGAGAGCAAGAAAGAGATAAAGAGAGAGACAAAAATAATGAGATAGGAAGAGAGAAAGCAAGAAAGCGAGAAAAAAAGAGATAGTTATATAGAAAGATAGAGAATGAAACAGAGAGAAAGCGCGAGAGATCGATTGATAGAAAGGGAGTGAGAGAATTGTGGAATATGAAAAAAAATGTATTGCTCAAATGACTTTTTTTTTTTTTTTTTTTTTTGAGTTTTTTCTTGGACATTTGCCATGTTCACACTCAGATTTATGGAGTCACGTGTCAAAGTCAATGTTTCCACTGAAGGTCACACACCAGAGGTTGTGTGTGTGTGTGTGTGTGTGTGTGTGTGTGTGTGTGTGTGTGTGTGTGTGTGCAAACGGATCAAAAAGACCACAATTCCAAAAGATGAATTTTATACGGCGGCTTTTGCTTCTGCTCATTTTCATTCTGTTTAAGACGAGAGCAAAGTTAAATTCAATCTCATCACTCGTTAAGCTTTGCAATCACAGTTTATGATAGATATTATATTACAATATCATGTCGCCTTCAAAACAAAGAGTTTAGGTGCACAACTAAGTGGTTGATTTTGTCAGTAATATTCCGCGTTTCAGCAGCCTGTTTTTTAGTTTTTAACCTTAATCGACACAGACAACTTAAATTGGATTTTAAAAGGCGTTCAGCTCGGAATTATGCAGGAGAATTATTATTCTCTCACCAATTACAAGCTTATTTTACCAAAACAACTAACACAAGTTTTTTTTTTTAACGACGCCCTTGTGCATTTATAGATGCTTTTTGAATGCCGCCGTCTTGTTTTAAGCAACGGGATTTTTTTTTTAATCAATAAAGGAAAAGCACAAAGGCAAAGATTAAGGCGACATTTATGCTTTTTTAAGCTGGAAGTTGACAGAAATAGGCTGCACTGTGTTTGGGGACTCGTCAGGTTTTTAGAGGAAATAAGTCTGGTTTTCATCCCTCACACGCGGAACAGGCCCGTCATTCCTCATGTGGGGATGAATAATAGTTTCCCACCCCTGTGGAGACCCGGACCACCATCTTCTCTGCATCACACGCTCAGAGGAGCTCTCAAGGTCACCACAGTTCATTTTTTTACACAGTGTCTTTTGAGATAAATATGTTATACGTGTGTGAAATTGTACATGGAAAAGAGGAAAGGATGTTATCTTCAGCAGTGTTAATTATTATTTTTATTTCAGATTTAGTTTTTCAGTCTTTGGACTAAAACTCTTTTACTAAAAAACAAAGTCATCAAATTAGTCATCTTAATAGTTTTAGTTTTAGTCTAGTTTTAGTCTAATTTTAGTCGATTAAACACCGCAACAGTTTAGTATAGTATAGTACAGTATAGATTTAGTAAAAAAAAAAAAAGGTACTATATATTCTAAATGTTTACTAAAGTTGCTATGTCTAAGAAATTAATTATAAACGAATCACATTTATATAATACGTTTGCACCCGCCTTCTTCCACAAGCTCTGATTTTGATTGGATGTCGTCACGAAAGGCATTTTCGTTTAGTTTGCATTCGTTGACAAAAGTGTCAATAAATGTAGTTAAAGTTTTCGCCCCTGAGCGGGAGTTTTTATATAGTTCTCGTTTCGTTTTTGTCAGGGAAAAAGTGTCGTGACAATGACAAAAATATTTCATCAAGAAAATGAACACTAGTCTTCAGTACTCATTTAACTTTAATTAATTAAACTTCTTCACTCAAATGTTCTGATTTCTTTAAATGAATTAACTATTTGTATATTATGTTGAAATACAGCAGTACCCCGACTTACGATTAATTAATCCATTAGATGTAATCCATCTAATCCAGGCCAAAAAAAATATGTACACAGTAAATATAATATATAAAATACAATAAAAATATTAAATTGTACATATATATATATATATATATATATATATACGATCAATACATAAAACAAAGCATAACAAGCATACATGCTTATGTAAAATGTAATACAGTATAATTGTACGTATATAATGAATGTAATGATAATTTTACATAGAGAATTTTTTTTTACAAATACGAATAAAATAATATTTAAAAAGGATCATTAAAATACAAAAAGAGAAGAAAATACATATTCGAAGTGAGTTCGACACATTTGACACGGATCCCAGATTTCTAGTCTTTATGGCTCATTTAACGAGTCTTTTTGCAGACGGTTTTAATGTTTTAAAGCTGCTAAATAAAGAGTAAAAGCAGCCATCTGCCTCGCTCTCCTGATCTTACGCCAGTACATTAGAACATTACTGGATCTTCTCAGTTTCACCTCTCTAATCTGCTTCTGCATCATCATCATCACTTCTTTTTTAGCACACTTCCTCACATTTTTATTTCTCAAACCGTCCCAGAAACGACAGAAATTCATGCAGACAATGATGTATATACAACAACTCCCAAGCCGTCAGAGCACGAGGAAAGCACAGAAGATGATAGAAGCGCTTTTATTCCAGCCGAGTGATTGACAGTCCAGGAGCTCGACTTCTTCTCTCAGTTGCCGTACCTACAGAATCTGGCCTGTGGGAACCTTCTGGAGCTGTGAGCTCTTCTCCAGGACACAGACCTTCTGCCCAGCACCATCGTGAGAGAGAGAGAGAGAGAGAGAGAGAGAGAGAGAGAGAGAGAGAGAGAGCAAGAACAAGAGAGAGAGAGAAAGAACAAGAGAGTGAGAGAAAAAATGAAAGTGAAAGAGAGAGAGAGCAAGAACAAGAGAGTGAGAGAAATGAAAGTAAAAGAGTGCAAGAGTGAGAAAGAGAGAGACAGAGAAAACAAGAGTGAGTGAGAGGAAGAGTGAAAGATAGCAAGACTAAGAGAGAGAAAACGAGAAAGAGAGGGTGAGAGAGAAAGCGAGAGTCAGTGAGAGAGAGAGAGAGAGAGAGAGAGAGAGAGAGAGAGAGAGAGAGAGAAAGTGAGCGTGAGTGAGAAAGAGAGTGAAAGAGAGAAAGCGAGCGTGAGTGAGAGAGAAAGTAAAAGAGAAAAAGCAAATGTGAGTGAGAGAGTTTGAAAGAGAGAAAGTGAGCATGAGTTAGAGAGAGAAAGAGAGAAAGCGAAAGTGAGTGAGAGAGTTTGAAAGAGAGACAGCGAGCATTAGAGAGAGAGAGAGAGAGAGAGAGAGAGAGAGAGAGAGAGAGAGAGAGAGAGAGAGAGAGAGAAAGAGTGAAAGAGAGAGCACTTACATTATCTGGAAGTGCATCTACATTTGTGGTTTTAGATTTATAGCTTTAAACAAAAATCAATAAGTACAGACATTTTTTTCTTGTTTTTTAATCTCTTCCCTTTTTTCATTTTTAGTTTCTTGTTAAATCTTGTTTAAGCAAGAATCATCCACTGGCTATTTCTTCTCCATTGACAACAATTTATTTTAAATTAAGACTATTTACCCATTCATTCGTCCATCGGTCTGTCCATCCATCCTTCCATCCACACATCCATCCATCCGTCCATCTTTTCGTCTGTCCTACGTCCATCCCTTCATTTGTCAATCTATCGTCTATACTTCCATCTATTCATCCCCCAATACATTCATCCTTCCATTCATTCTTTCATTCATCAATCTATCATCCAGCCATTCATCCATTCATCAAGCCATCCATCCTTTCATTCATCCAGCCATTCATCCATTCATTAAGCCATCCATCCATTCATTCATCAATCCATCATCTAGTCTTCCTTCCATCCATCCATTCAACAATCCATTATCCATCCATCCATTAATTCATTCATTCATCCTTCCATCCATCCATCAATATTTCCATTTATCCATTCATAATTCCATCTACCCATCAAGATTGAAGTCTTAGTTTGTTCTAAAACATTGATCGGCAAACAGACACATGTCTAGGTGTACACACACACACACACACACACACACACACACACACACTCGTGAGCGTACATACATGTTGATCATCATCTGTTTAGCTCAGACGGATGAGTGTTGAATCTCCCAGTGTGTGAATGGGAAAGCAATCAGCACTCATCACTGCTGTAATTGTGGAGCTTTTCTCCCCTGAGGATCACTTCAGCAGATCAGTGTGTTAACGCCGCTCAAGTGTGTGTGTCCTTTCACCACCGAGAACCATCCACGCTGAAGAGCATCTCTCGCATCAGCATCCGCTCGCACGCTAGTCGCTTTGCACACACTACTTACTATATTGTGCTAAAAGTCAATTAAACAAACAAAGGACGAGCGTAGAAGTATAGATCTGCACTGAAAATATTTTTTTAAACGTATGGATTAAGATCAGCTAAAGATAAAAATGCTAGATTTGAGTATTTTTACATAATATCCAAGATTGGAAATCTTGACTTAATTGACTTAATTTTATCTTGTTTTAAGAAATAATTTTTTTTGTCTTATTTCAAGCAAGTAAAATGTTCTCACCTCATTGGCAGATAATTTTACTTGAATTAGGTTTTTTTCCCCTCATTTTGGTTTCCTTACTTACACGAATATAAGCACCCTTTTTTTTTTTACTAATTTTTGACAAATTTTGATTTCAAATATTTTTGTAAATATAATTTTTTTATAAACAGAGAGCTCCACAGGCCTCACGCTGTTGCTTTGAGCATGTGCACAGACTTGTGCAAAGACTCTTGGGAAATGAAGTTCTGACCACTAGAATAGACTTTTTTGTTGTTTATTATTCAACTGTCTGGCTGAGTCACAAGTTAGGTTTGTTAAATAAAGACACATTTGTATGTTTAGGAGAATATTAACGCAATTGAATCAAAAATGTTTTATTTTTATTTTGTGCCTGAGAAATCAGGGTGGTGCTTATATTCGCGTAAATATGGTAAATTACTTTTTGAGTAACTAAGTAACTTTTCAGACACTGTAATGTTCCTTTTTTAATTACACAATTGCAAAGTAACTAGTAATTAGTCATTATGTCAATATGTCAAGACAATTAGTCATGGGTTTGTTGTCCAATGTTTGTTTACCTCTGAGCATCTGAGGCAGAAGGATCTGGAAGGTCTGTGTAATCAGACCGGGTTTTCAAACCTCTTTCTTTTCAATTTCTTTATAATTCATTCACACTATTTTCCGCCTGAAAGAAATGTAAAAAAAAGAGCATAAAAATGTAAGCGCGACCTCATCTTGATTGTGCCAATTATTCTGCCACATGCTTTGTGTGACCTCTGCATATCTCCTCATTAATCAGCCAACAGCACTTCCTGTTTCTCTCCAAACCAGCCAAATTCAATTATTAAACCTGTTTTGCACAAGAACACACTGAATACAACTCTCCCTACATGGACCTGGTTGTACAAAACATGTAAAATTATTATTTAGTCTGCAATTGGTTGGGTATATTCTAGCATTAGTTGGGTATAGCTAGTATTAGCGTCTAGTATTGATCTGGTATTTAATCTAGTAATAATTGGGAATAAAGTTTTAGTAAAAAGACTAGTAATTGTTGAGTATAATGTCTAGTATTAGCTAGGCATAGAGATGAGCATTGGTTGACTATTATATCTGGTATTAGTTTGGTAGAACAAAGAGTATTATTTGGGCACAAAGACTAGTATTGATCTGGTAATAAATCTAGTAATAATTGGGAATAACGTTTTGTATTATTTGGTATAGAGACTAGCATTTTTGTATTTTTGTAACTAGCATTGTTGTGTATTATATCTAGCATTTGTTGGGTTTAAAGTCTAGTAATAGTTGGGCATGAAGACTAGTATTGGTTGGATGTTATATCTAGTATTTGATGGGTATAATGCCTAGTATTAGTTAGGTATAGAGATGAGCATTGGTTGACTATTGTATCTGGTATTAGTTGGGTAGAATCTTGAGTATTGTTTGGGCACAAAGACTAGTATTAGTGGATGTTGATCTAATACTGGTTGGCTAAACAACTTTTGTCTTTTAGTGGTTAGATCCCAGACATTTTCCAACCATTGCACACTGCTTAACAGGTAGTTTAACAAGCAGAATTAACTCTGAGATGTCAGCCATGAGGAGGTCAGAGATCATAAATTGCTGTTGTGTATTTATGAAAAAGCAATATATTTCCAAAATGGCTGTTTATTGCAGTATATAAATCTTCGAGAGGGGAGGATATGTTATTTTTACACACACTCATCGGAGGTAAGGAGCGTGTGTGATTGTGTGAAGTAAACAAAACGGTTGTTTATTTTGTCAAAATCGATGTCCGTTTCTGGCATGTTTGGCACACTAACAGAAACACTCCCCCAGAAACGCTCCAAATTCATTTTTATATAATATAAAAAGTGTTCATTTTGTTGACTAAATATTTTTGTCATCGTCTTAGTCAATGACTCTTTTTCCCCTGACAAAAACGAAACGAGAACTATATAAAAACTACCGCTCAGGGACAAACTTTAACTAAATTAATTTGTTGTCAACAAAAAGAGACTAAACAAAAATGCCTTTCGTGACGACGTCCAATCACAAGCCGAGCATGTAATTAAAGGCGGGAGCAAATGCAGAGAGAACCAATCAGGACACGGAGCCTTTCAGGTGTAAAAAATACAACACACCTGAAGCGCCATCTGCAGATGAAACTTCTTTTTCTCTTTCACCGTGCAACCATTTGTTACTTATAAATGTGATGCAATTATAGGTTATGTTATTTTACTGTATTTAATTTCCTCTTTGTTGAGGTTTCATTTATGAGAATACATTTATTTGAATTGAATGAAAAGTTCATAAACAAGAACAATAAACGTTTTTCCAAGTAAGATATTTGTACATATTTTAATGGTTCATAGTTAACTACGCATTCGGATTTCATAGACTTAGCAACTTTAGTAAACATTTAGAATATATAGCACTGTAATTTAGTCGACTAAAATGTGGTGGACTAAAACAAAAAACAAAAAATGAAGATGACTTATTTGGGACTAAAATCAAAATTAGTTGCAGTCAAAAGACTATGACTAAAACTAAGTTAAAAATCTTTTAATCTCAAAATGTGTAGACTCAAGCCCCTTATCAGTTGTTATGCATCTGTGTGTGTTTTTGTTTTGATCTGTCAGTCATCGGTGTCTCTCGCTCTGCAGATTCATTCCCATTTCATTCATTTGCCACGATGGACATGGAAACCGAAGAACTCTTTGAGACTCATTCATCCTGTAGGCATATTTTTGTGTGAAGGATTCAGTGAAGGTCGACAGAAATACCATTTAATTGGTTGTATATTCTAGACGTTGGAATCCCGGTTCACTTGGGGTAACGTCGAGCGGCTGATGATGTAAGCACGTGTGTTTGAAAGCCTCCTTGTTTCTCCACTGTGGCGTCTTTGTTCCTCCAGAAGCTGAAGCTCATCTACATGAGAGATTTAACCCACGGCTCTCTGAAGCCAAGCCATGATCTGAGCGTGTAATAAACCACCGGACCGTGTTATAACACTGATATTATAACTATTGATGGCAGTAGTGAGCGTTCCGTATTCGTTACGTATCCTTGACTTTATTTGCCTTTTAATATAGAAACGATAGAAAATTGGTCACACTGTTTCTACTACATCTATATGTATCTATTACATGTTGAAACCATTATTTTATATCATCAACAATATTGTCAAAGTTTATCATGCACAAAATGAGATAATTTTTGTTTTTTAAAACAGATTTGAATAAAATGGCATAAAATGTATGTTGTCGCTGTCAAGGTGAAGATTTCATTGTTTTATGTTACATTTTTTAGAAATGTGTGGAGGGAGACACACATGCACACACACACACACACACGCACACACACACTTTGAACGTGTTTTTTTTTTGCGCTTTTGTGCATGTTTTGTGAGACAGTTAAAACTGTGAAAAGCGCCTTACAAATGCCCAGATCTTGAACACACACACACACACACACACTTATATATTTAATCTTATAATAGATCTGTAATTTTCTTCCTGAAATGCGTTTGACTTATGTAAGGTTTTCATCATTATTGCCGTCATGCTGCCGATCACTGTTAGTTAACAATTAGTAAGTTCATGGGGCTATGAAATCTAATTAGTTAAAGAAACGGTTAGCAGTTGGTTAAATTGCTATAGATGTTGCTATAGATTTTTTTGCTTCATTGAACAGCTCTGTTTACTCTAAAGCCATGGGCAGATTAGACTGGCATAGCAACACATTAGAGCTGAAACCTGATTGGACGAAAACGTTCACCTGGAATGGAAAAATTGTAATCCTGAATGAATAATTACATTTTCAATGGGGGAAAAAAACATGTTACAATGTTGCAATTTAATAACCAACGAGCAGATGTAGCAACGTTAAAAGTACGTTTCAACAATTACCGACTTGAAAAGCCTAACCAGAGTTCACTATTTCCCGACCAAACCCATTCGTTAGCTCGCTAGCTCGTCCAATCCAGTGGAGGCGTGTTATCTCAGCTCTTATGTAAGCAATCGTGCGCGAGACAAAGGACAGGTCGTGAGATGAGCTCCACGCTGGGATTTAATTAATTACTTCGCAGTCAATCCGCAACCTCCTCGCCTTTCATTCGTCAGGCTGTGAGCGACTTTAACAAATGCGCTCTGGCTTTTTGTGTTTTTGTCTTTTCGCCAGCTCGTCCGTCTCCACGTGGCAAAGGTGGCAGGTAATTCTACTTCTTCCCCCAGAGATTCTAATTGATTATCTCCCAGTTCAGCGATGAGCAGCATTAGCATTTAGCGTGAGCGGTTAGAGCTGCGTGTTGTAATGGAGCCCGGGCATGCTGGGTAATTAATCACAGCGGCATTACGCCCTTAAAACAGCTACCAGGAGAAAACACGGGACGCGGATAACGGATGAGGGGATGAACGCGGAGGAGAGCGGCGACACTCATTGACTAGCGGATGCGCTAACGATAAACGCTGATACGCTCTTGATACTCGTTCTGGACACATGGACTCATTTGATAAGCTATTTGTGTATGACATTACAAGTGTACTAAATTATACTCAATGACAGGTGGACACACACACACACACACACATCAAAAATTCTATTTATTTTTTGTTTTATTTAATCTCTCTCACTATTTGTATAAAATTTGTGTGTGTCTGTATCTCTGAATTCTTCTTTTTTGCAGATCATACACGTTTAAAAATACTGTGCACACACACACACACACACACACACACACACAATATTATACAATATAACAATCCTATACACTATACACAGATCTGTACAAAAAACATTATAAATCTAAGGGAAATATACAATTTTAAGGAAATACCAACCGTGTAACTAAATAAAGTATGGAAGGATAAAAATATAAATATAAACCGACACTTTAAGTGCACAAAATGTATTCGCATCATATTGCCGGAACAATAATCTGTAAAGGGAAAAAATCTGAGCCATTATTGTTACTTATCTAAGAGAGATGAATTAATGTGATATATTCTTTTTGCACTAATTTGCAAAACGACTGAAGATATAATAGTAGATGTGAATATACACAGACATAACTATGCTGCATATTATGTATAAATATGTAAAAGAGTTTTTTAAACGCGTATGCTCTGCAAAAAAGAAAAAATTCAGATACACACACACACACACACACACACACACACACACACACATACAATTTCATACATTATAGCACGCCTATACAATATAGACAGATCTGTACTAAAACTATAATAAATTAAAAAAAGCACATATCAGCCTTAAAAGTATAAAGAAGTCCAAAGGGAAATATACAATTTTAAGGAAAAAGTATGGAAGAAAATGTAAATATAAACAGACAATTTAAAGTGCACAAAATGTATTCACATTAAATATAATCAGGGAATATAAAGGGAAAAAAATCCAGTAAAATAAACAATCTACTCTTTTAAGAGATATGAACTAATATAATACTGTATATTCTTTTTGCACTAAATTACAACATTACAAAACAACTGAAGATATAATAGCTGAGGTGAAAATGGGCTTTTAACACATATTATGTGTAAAGGTGTGTGTGTGTGTGTGCGTGCGCATGTTTGTGTGTGTGTACAGACACTTTTTACTGCATGTACAAAGTGTGTGTGGCAATAAATGTGATTTGATTTGACTCAGTATGTGTAAACTGGATTTGTTTTTCTCTGTGAGCATCTAGAGAAGAAGAAGCACCAGTGTCCTGAAGATCTGAGCTGATAAGAAACACTCATCATCTACGCCGCACGACAAATGTAGATGTGAAAGTGCTGCTCTTTTAGGGTCATGCTAGTGACACGCAAAGTGTGTGTGTGTGTGTGTGTGTGTGTGTGTGTGTGTGTGAGCTCCGCAGTGTTGTTGTGATTGGACGAGACGTTCTTCTGTGCTCTTCTGCTTGCAGGAGATTCCCTTTCAAATATTCATCTCAGGAATCAGTTTTCAATGTCTTTTGTGCTTCGCTCTTGTCGCATTTTTATTTTCGGAGCCGTTTCATCGCTGTGGCTCTGGTTTATATACGTGCGGCAGGTTTTAAATGCATCCCTTGTTTGAATTTAATTCGCCACTTTTTGGAATCTTTTGAGTTTTTAATCTCTTCTGCATTTTCTAGGTCACACAATGTCACTGCAGTTTGTTTGCCATTTTTGATAATTAAATACTCTCTAAACACAGACATGTTTTATTTTACATAATTTTGCATATTTTTTACCATTTTACCTAATTAATTGAAGCATTAAATTAAACATTTAATTTGTTAAAATAGATTCTTTGTTACCATTTAGACTCCTAAATCTGTATTTAAAAAGCAAATTATTTAATAATTAGTAAAAAAAATTACTAATTGTCAGCTTACCTTTAGCAAAAAAATGTTTGTTTAGCCCTGAAATAAACTGATTTGACTCGAAAAGATTCATTCCAGTAATTGTCTTCACTAATTTGTTAACTAAAATGACGGAATTATCAGTTGCTCAATTCCCATAGAGAAACCGTGTTCTCTACACTCTTTTTCAGAAATGTATTAATAAACCTCAATAACAAACCTTAAGCCTCAATAACAACAAATCAAACTCAATTATTTCTTTTCTTTTTCAGCGGGTTTGTAAAAACGTTTTAAGCATTTAACAGTCATAGTTATAGTAATAACCATAGCCATTTTCTGAACACCAACAACCAATGAATAAAATGCAACAATCTAATGTTTTTCACAGATGCACTTTGAGACAGTTAAAATTGTGAAAATTGCCTTACAAATGCACTAAACTTCAACTTGAACTTGAACTTAAAACGATTCCCAAAAAGCAAGTCTAATTAATGACGAGTTTTCTATTAAGTGCCAAGCCTTTGTTCCTAACCTCTGTCGCCCATGTGCTTGCTTGTTACATAGTTTAAACCTCCTAAAGTTCAAACCAAATGCTGCTTTACCTGTGAAGATTTCACAGTTTTTTTTCCGAATGGTTGATAGGTCGATTTCTTTGAATACTAAAATTCCTGATACGAATGTTCTGTACACCATCTTGAGCCGGTACGCGATTGTAAAAAGAAGCTCTTCACACCTAAGCGGTGTTTCACGACTCTTCATGAGACTCTTCCAGCAGACGGCGGCCTCAGTAATTCTTTAATAATTCATCAGGAAGTGCGGTGGAGAGATTGCTAACCTGCTGGCTCATGGTTATCTGTCAGGCTTTTAATCTGAGCCCCAGCAGGGCACGTCCTCGCCTCCTCCATCTCTTCTGCCACCAGAGATGACAATCTGACAAATTTTTGACGTTGTTCGAGACGGCCACAGTCTCAGAGGAGCGACGCCGCGGCAATCTGTGTAGCTCCGCCCCCTCCGTCAACCGCGGAGATACGAACGGCTCGCGATTAACGACACTTCGGGGTTAAACGTGGACTATTGGTGCCTGGTTGATGCGCTAATGCGATAGAAATTGCTTCAGAGTTATCCATATATTTTCTATTCATTCATCCATCCATCAATCCTTCCATTCCAACCATATATTATTCATCCGTCCATCCATTCATCCACCATTCCATCTATTCAATCCTCCTTCCATCCCAACCATATATTTCCTATCCATCCATCCTTCCTTCCATTCATCTATCCCATCAATATATTATATATTCATCCATCTTTCCATCCATCCATATATTATCCATTCATCCATCAATCCTTCTATCCTATCATACCAATGTGATATTTCCTATCCATTCTTCCATCCATCTATCTCATCTATATATTATATATCCATACATTCTTTCATCCATCCATGCATCCATCCATTCATCCTTTCATCCATCTATCCCATCTATATATTTTATATCCATCAACTATTTCATCCATAATTATCCATTCCAATTCCAACCCATTGACCAATCCATTTTACCATCCCAATCATATATCATCCATCCATACATCCATCTCAAACATATATTATTCATCCATCCATTTCATCCATAAATTATTCATCTATTCATCCATCGATTTGTCCATCAATCCAACAATCCCTCCATCATTTTTCTAACCCTTCTCAAGAAACCTACAGAATAAGTCAGGCTTCACATTTTTTAGCTTTCACCGCACCACAGGTCACAGGTTCGAGTCCAGTGTCGCCGCCCTCACATAATTGGCCAGCTCATTGAACTATTCATTCGGCACGTTTGTAGTTTGAGGTTTGAGTTTATACACCGCACAAAACAAAGCGTGTAAGCCTATTAGCTCATTTCTACTCCGCAATCCCCTCGCCGTTCCTCACAGTCCCGTAAACATCGGGAGAAACCACTAATGCGTGTTGTGCAGATTCCGGAGCGCAACCTTGTGCGAAGCCATTAAGCAGCCTCATTTAAATAATCAGTGATAAATGACGAGCTGGTAAATTGTTTTGCTGAGGTGGAACTGTGTAAACAGCGCTTCGGTACACAAATGCACCAGCGAGCGCAAACAATTCCGTAATTAAACAACTCTAACATTATGCTGCTGGCAAATATGCAGATCCGCATTCAAAGGCGACGGAGGGAATCTGGAATAATTGATCAAAGAGCGAGCGGGATGTTGGCGTGCAGGAGACGCGGGCTCGCATCACGCACGCGTTCAATTTTTGATGGCGCGCAGAAAGTAGCACCGACTTTTCAACGGGCTGATTCCCCGAGCGGCGGCGTAATGGCGTCTGAAGAATATGCCGTGTGACGTTTAGCCTCAGAAGTGCAACCTGCCCGAAGCGGCGCTGAGACGCTCTGACAAGCCGCGCATCTGTGGGTGGAGGCTTGACGCGCCGCCGCCACCGCCGCCATGTTCGACTTCAATTGGCAGGAAAGTACGGTTGTATTTTCCGATTTTTTTCTGAGCTTAAGGATGCTCACCTCATAATATGAACTGAAGTTAGGAGTTACATCCACATCTGGGCTTAAATGGCTGAGTTCTGGGACACCGCTGGGTGATATTTGTCTCACGTAGCTCAGTTTTGGGCCACGTCTGGTTTATTCTGGAATTCTTGGGCCACATCTGGATCAAATCTGGCTTATATGATCCAGTTCTTGCTCACTTTTGGACCTCTCTTCTTTGGCTCAGTCATGGTCAACATCTGTCTTAATCCAGATCATCTGGTTTTATTCCTGAATTCTTGGGGCACATCTAGACCAAATCTGGTTTATATGTCTCAGTTCTGTCTTATTTTGGACTAGACGTGTCTCTTTTGGCTCAGTCTCGGTCAACATCTGGCTTAATCAACATCTGTCTTGGGCCACTTATGGCTTCTCATATGCTGCAGTCTTGGTCAACACCTGGTTAATTCAACATCTGGTTTTATTTTTGGGCCACATCTGGACCAAATCTGACAATTATTATATGATTCTGGCTCACCTTTGGACCAGACCTGTCTCTTTTGGTTCAGTCTTGGTCAACATCTGTCTTAATCCAATTTATATTCTGATGAAGATTATCTGACTTTTTTCATGAATTCTTGGGGCACATCTAGACCAAATGACCAAATTGGCTCAGTCTTAGTCAACATCTGGCTTAATCAACATCTGTCTTGGGCCACTTCTGGCTTCAATTGATCAGTTCTGGACCACATCTGACCAGTTCTGTCTCATATTGTGCACTCTTGGTCAACATCTGGTTTTATTCTTGGGCCACATCTGGACCAAATATGACTATTATGATATGATTCTTGCTCACCTTTGGACCAGACCTGTCTTCTTTGGCTCAGTCTTGGTCAACATCTGTCTTAATCCTTATACTCTTTATTACAGTATTCTTAAACCACATCTGGATCAATTCTGTCTTATAGGTATCAGATGCTCACCTCCAGAGCTTCATCGCTCAGCAACACAGGGATTACGTCGGTAAGATTTAAGAGTCAGAAAGTCTTTGTTTTTGTTGTTAGAGCGACAATCCAGCTTTGCTCTTCGTTTATGAACCATGCCATGAAACGGTTGACTGGGTTGGCCTTCAGAAGCTTTGGCCTTATAAAGCTTCATGTGTTTCATAAGGCCACTAGGGGCCATATTGGGCTCTGCCTTAAGGATCTAGCAAAGTGACACATACAAACCCGGAGCAATAGCCAGTACGAATCAGATTAGTGCCAATAATGTCAAACGTAAATTTCTAAGAAACAAACGAAAATGCTTCACATTTTTTATTTTTCACCTGCAATTTAGTTTGTTTTATTAGATTTTGCTTGCAATCTTCACGTTCTCGTTTGAAACTTTTTTTTCTCTTTGGATTTTTTGGTTCTTTGGTTTTTTTTTTTTCGTTTAGAGTTCTGGCCCAAGTTTCACGATTGGCTGGTGAGAATGTCAGAATTGTATCTCGTTCGTGTCACGGGTCGTTGGCTGTCTCAAGACGGGAGGTAAATGGATCCCCGTGCGCGGCAAGAAAACAACCGGGAGACAAGGGGTTAACTCCTCAGTGACGGTTTAATCCAGAAGGCAAAAATAAATCAATACGAGACGTGACAAGACACAGCCATACCTGACGGTAGAACGCGACAACAACTGTGACAAAACCCGGTGCTTAAATACATAACACATGACGAGACAAACGACGAACACCTGAAACAAATCGAGACAATAAACATAATCGAGGGAAAACGGGAAGTGACGTGAAAACAGCTGGTAAGAGCAACAGACACACGCGGGGAAAAACTAAACACAACACACGTGACAAGGAACCAGGACGAGACAAGACAGCTGACAAAAGTAAACAAAACATCGTGACGTGAAACCGGAAGTGACGTGAAAGCACCGAACGTGATCAAAATAAGGGTTCTATCCCGGCTTCAGCCGGGATCTGTGACAGTAGCCCTCCCCTAAAGGGCGGATTCCAGACGCCCAAAATGTCTGGATGGGGTCGGTCGGGCCGCAGCGGAGGTCCGGAGGACGGCCAGGCGGGCTGTCACAAGGCGGAGCCCGCAGGGACGAGACGTGGTCGGGCGGTGACCTCTTCGGGCAAGGCCTGGTGGATCGAACCTGGGCTCGACGGTGGCGTGGCTTGACGCGTCCTTGGCGTGGCTTGACGGGGACTGGAGCTTGACGTGGCTTGACGGGGACTGGAGCTTGACGTGGCTTGACGGGGACTGGAGCTTGACGTGGCTTGACGGGGACTGGAGCTTGACGTGGCTTGACGGGGACTGGAGCTTGACGTGGCTTGACGGGGACTGGAGCTTGACGTGGCTTGACGGGGACTGGAGCTTGACGGAGCTTGAGCGGAACAGAGCGTGGCCCGACTGGAACAGGGCGTGGCTCGACTGGAGCTGGAACGTGAGCTGGGACGTGACGTGCCTCGGCTGGAGCTGGGACGTGACGTGGCTCGACGGCTGGAGCTGGAACGTGACGTGGCTCGACGGCTGGAGCTGGAACGTGACGTGGCTCGACGGCTGGAGCTGGAACGTGACGTGGCTCGACGGCTGGAGCTGGACGTGACGTGGCTCGACGACGCTGGAGCTGGAACGTGACGTGGCTCGACGACGGCTGGAGCTGGAACGTGACGTGGCTCGACGACGGCTGGAGCTGGAACGTGACGTGGCTCGACGACGGCTGGAGCTGGAACGTGACGTGGCTCGACGACGGCTGGAGCTGGAACGTGACGTGGCTCGACGACGGCTGGAGCTGGAACGTGACGTGGCTCGACGACGCTGGAGCTGGAACGTGACGTGGCTCGACGACGGCTGGAGCTGGACGTGACGTGGCTCGACGGCTGGAGCTGGAACGTGACGTGGCTCGACGACGGCTGGAGCTGGAGCGTGACGTGGCTCGACGACGGCTGGAGCGGGGCATGACGTGGCTGGAGCGAGGCATGACGTGGCTGGAGCGAGGCATGACGTGGCTGGAGCGAGGCATGACGTGGCTGGAGCGAGGCATGACGTGGCTGGAGCGAGGCATGACGTGGGGGGCGAGGCTGATGAGGGGGCTGGAGCGACAGCTACCCTTACTCGCTTGGGAATCGCAAACCCGGCGAGCAGTTTCTCTGTGCGTGCGTGGGTGGCTGTGACTCGAGCCGTGAGCTGATCGAGGAGCAACTGTGTACTTGCGGCATGCTGTCGTGATTCCTCAGAATACCTATGCAGGCTCTCCTGTAGCTTCTCAAAAACGGTTAGTTCCATCGCTTCCGTGCCGGCGGGATCCATGGCAAGCTCCAGTTCTTCTGTCACGGGTCGTTGGCTGTCTCAAGACGGGAGGTAAATGGATCCCCGTGCGCGGCAAGAAAACAACCGGGAGACAAGGGGTTAACTCCTCAGTGACGGTTTAATCCAGAAGGCAAAAATAAATCAATACGAGACGTGACAAGACACAGCCATACCTGACGGTAGAACGCGACAACAACTGTGACAAAACCCGGTGCTTAAATACATAACACATGACGAGACAAACGACGAACACCTGAAACAAATCGAGACAATAAACATAATCGAGGGAAAACGGGAAGTGACGTGAAAACAGCTGGTAAGAGCAACAGACACACGCGGGGAAAAACTAAACACAACACACGTGACAAGGAACCAGGACGAGACAAGACAGCTGACAAAAGTAAACAAAACATCGAGACGTGAAACCGGAAGTGACGTGAAAGCACCGAACGTGATCAAAATAAGGGTTCTATCCCGGCTTCAGCCGGGATCTGTGACAGTTCGTTTCTTAGAAATTTACGTTTGATATTTTTGGCCCTAATCTCATTCCTTAGTAGTGATGTGTCATTCATGAACGATTAGCTCAAAACAAATTTTCGAATGACTCAGGAATGAACAGTTTCCCTCAATGAACGATTCGTTAACATTCGTGATTTGTTCAAACGGATCATTTGTCCGTCGTTCGATTAGTTCACTTGTCACGTGACCCTGATCAAGCTGTTTAAACAAAAATAGCTGGGCGGATGCAGGATGTAGCTCTGCAGAAATGTAGCTTTTGACCGTCAAAAAATTTGAGGGCTGCTTATATTCGTAATTACAGTATTTTGGCTAATAAAATATAATTTTGTTACAACCTGTAATGACGATCAACGACTATCCTAAACATAATCTGATATAATATTTTCAGATCCTGGCTCACTGGATTATAACGCTCTATATTCATCATGGGTTTCCTTTTCATCCTTTAAATAAACACTCGTCTTCATCTCGGATCTGTCAGAATATTTCACACGCAGGGTGAGAAAGTTCACTTCTCCGGTTAAAGGGACGCGTCATATTGAAATTAAATTTGTATGGCGTGCCGAATTCATGACATGTTGGGATCCCTTTTCTCACTTTCGTCCCGCTCCGGTCGGAAAAGTTAATGGTGGGGTGTGGAAACGCTGCTGAATATTAGAAAAGAGCAGGGTGTTTTTCCATTCCAACACCGACCCGCTTGACCTTCAAGTCAAACAATTCCACGTGAAGGATAGCGAGACGTTAGAGAAGCATCTCAGACGGAGGGTAATTGTGTTTCTCGGCCTATTTGCTATGCGTGACTGGACAAATTCAAAGCAGTGCATTAAAGTATTAAAATCCCATAAGCGGGTGGGTCTGCGGACGCTGCGGGGGTCTTCTGCACACACTCATATATTAACAGCCGTTTTGTGTTTGTCAAGAGTGTTTCGCCACGTAACACAAGATAATGATTAAATTGCGTGTGGTGATTTGCACATCTATCATTATCAGTCAGCTCTTCACATGATTACCACCAAAACACTGGTTTTCACTCGTGAGGAGCCGGCTCAGTGATGCTGTGGTGTCCTTCTTGAAGTGAAAAAGGAGGATAAGAATATAATATGGACTGAAGGAGCTTTCTTCATCCACATCTGGGCTTCAATGGCTGAGTTCTGGGACACCGCTGGGTCATATTTGTCTCTTGTGGCTCAGTTTTGGGCCACACCTGGTTTATTCTTGAATTCTTCAATCCACATCTGAATCAAAACTGGCTTATATGATCCAGTTCTGGCTCATTTTTGGACTAGACGTGTCTCCTTTGGCTCAGTCTTGGTCAACATCTGGCTTATCAACATCTGTCTTGGGTCACTAATGGCTTCTATTGATCAGTTCTGGGCCACATCTGACCAGTTCTGTCTCGTATGATGCAGTCTTGGTCAATAGAATTACCATCTGGTTTTTATTCTCTGGCCACATCTGGACCAAAACTGGCTTTTATGATTAAGTTTTGGCTCACCTTTGGACCAGACCTGTCTTCTTTTGCTCGGTGTTGATTCATATCTGACTAATATTGATCAGTTAGGCACCACATCTAGGCTAAATCTAGGCTAAATTTGTCTTATATGCCTCAATTCTGCCTCATTGTTGGACCAGTGCTGTCTCAAATGGTGTAGTCACCACCTGGTCTGATCAACATCTGTCTTGGTCAACATCTGATTTTATTCCCGAATTTCAAGCCACAGCTCGACCAAATCTGTCATCTATGATTCAGTTTAGGCTCATTTTGGACCAACCCTGTCTCATTTAGCTTCGCCTTGGTCCACATCTGGCTTGTAATGATCAGTTCTGGCGCACTTTTGGACTAGAACCGTCTCCTTGGGCTCTGTTTAACCGACATCTGGTTTAATTCCTGAAATCTAGGACCACATCTGGATCATAACTGGCTTTTATGTCTCAGTTCGGGCTCATTTTTAGATCAGATCTTTTTTACGGCGCAGTCTTGATCAACATTTGGTTTTACTTTGAAAAAATTTGGCCACATCTGGACCAACTTTGTCTTATATTATCCAGTTCTGGCACACCTTTAAGCCCTCATCTGGGCCCAATCTGGCTTACATGACTCAGTTTTGAACCACATCTGGGCCAGATCTGACCTGTATGGCTTTTCCGGGCCACATTATTGTCTGAATTGCATTATATGGCTCAACTTTGGTCCATGTTGGATCGAAATCTGACTTGTAAGGCTGTTCAGAACAACATTTAGGCCAGATCTAGCTTAACAGGATCCGTCCCAGGCCACGTTTTGGCCATGTCTGTCTCTTATGGCTCAGTCTTGGGTCATTTTCCCCTGACATTGCTCAGTTCTGATTCTTTTCTTGGCCACTTTTTGGTCAAAACTTGATTATATGACTCCGCTTTGTACTGTATTTGGTTCAGATCTGACGGATATGGCTCAGTTCTTGGACACGTTGGATCCAGATCTGACATATTTGGCTGTTACAGAGCACATTTGGCTCAAAAGGCTCAATTCCGGATCACATTTGGGTCAGAACTGGTTTATACAACTCATATTTGGTCCACTTTTGGACTAGAACTGGCTTACATGGCTCACTTTTGGGCCAAATCTCAACACAGTCCACATACACCATCTTATATTTCTATACATTTCTTGTGATGTCACCTTGCATTTGGTGTTTTTCAGCTTGAAAGATGACGGCTGTCACATCAGAGCGTTTCTGCTCTCTCTTTTCACTCGTGGGCCGCAGGAAGAGATAAAAATGACAGGACTTGAGGAATGTGACGAGTGAGAAAGTCGTCTTCATGGAATCGGCGCTGTCAGCTCCAGCGAGATGGAAAGACGCCGTTAAAGGTCTTAAAGACTGGACCACTGTAAAACGCCTCATGTACTGTGACACGGCTCCGAACCAGTTCAGTGTGGGATACGCTCTAATTTTGGAACTGACTTCTGTGCTTTCACGCGCCATCACTTCACAATACTGATTAATCATTTATCACGCCACAGATTTCGCCCGTAATGTGCACAAACAAGCCCGTCTTCAGGCCGCCGTGAATATGTCAGTGCGCGTTACTTCTAATTCCCCACAGACATCATTTGTACGATTGCTTTATTTTATCGTAATCGTTTTTGTGATTCGGCTAATGCTAATCCGTTGTGTTTGCCGTGCACAATCTCGGGAGAACTAATATCACTGTCACCAATGTGCACAAGCACTTGCCGAGATTCCGGCCGAGATTGCGTTTCTGCGCTCGGGCCACAGGCGAAGTGCAGGAAATAAATCTGCTGCGACGTTTTTCAAGCAAAGGCGTTTAGAAGACGGTTCGAAAGGGGCAAACAAAGTCCAACTGTTGTTTTAAGTGAACGTGAACACTCCAATCTTTTAACGATTATTGCTACTGTGACTGTGAAAGGTTGCGACGTTTTTAATTTTTTGGTGGAGGGTAAAAATAATAGCAATACAAAAAAACGTTAAAAATGAACTTTGTCTTTCAAAAACAAAGCGTTTGGATTTTAATGGTAGGTTATTTGAATTTGATTCGTTTTCTGGATTTTGTTATACTTAATAATTTGTTTTTATTGTTTAATTTGTTTATTGTATTTAATAATATGTATTAACATCATCAACAACAACAACAACAACAACAAGATTATTAATAATAATGATAATAATAATAACAATACAAATAATAGTAATAATAATAATCGTCATTATTTTTGTCACTCACTACTTTGTTACAACTATTATTATATTTTTATTCACCTATTTACTTATTTGTACTATACTGTAAAAATACAGAGGCTGTACATTTTAATCTATAGCATTTTTTTTTTCTTTTTCTTATGTTCTTCTTGGCTTGAGAGCAACTGTGACCAAAAATGTAATTTCCCCCAGGGATGAATATAGTTTTTTTATTTTGAATATGAATCAAATATTAACAACAATAATAATAATAATTATAACAATAACAATAATAATGATCATGACCATCATCATCTGCATAATAATAATCATAATATAAACAATAACTTACACACACACACACATTCTGACTACTAGCATTTATATCATAGTGAGGTCCCACTATTGACTTCACGCGCACATGCACACACACACACACACACTTACCGCCGATCAATGTTTATGATGGTGATCGCATTGGCACATCAAATGACGGGGTTTTCGGCCACTTCGCAATTTGAGTGGCCAAAATGCTCTGTTATTTCCGGAACTTCAGACATGGGCCACGTAGATCAGCCAATATGAGAAATAACAGGCCAGTTTGCGAACTGGTCAAAATTGTGTTTGCTATAGTTTGAAAGTCTGGTGATTTTGATGGGAGCTTTGTATGATGTAAAAGGCCCGGTGCTTTGTTTATGATGGTGAAGATGTTGTCAGGTAGACGTGGTCCGTTAGTCTGGGATCGATGAGCAGCTCGGCGTTGAGCAGACTTCTTCTGTCATGTTCAGTAAACACAAAGTCTCGTCACACTCAGGCGTTTCCTGTCTGGACCATCTGCGGCTCGCCATGATGCTTTTCAGCCCAGCCATGCTACGGTAATCAAATGCCTGAAGTTCTGAAATCAGGAAGTTAATTTTAACTAATTCACTAGTTATTACTAACCTGCTGTACTTTTTTCAGAGAAAGAGAGAAACTAAATATTAACTCCTAAAGCCACTAAACTTTTCAGCCGATATTCCGCGGATTTCTAAAGGTCATACTGAGGTCACAGAACCATCAGTGGGAGGGACTATGGCACAGTGGGTTGTACAAGGCGTCTGACAAACAATGTAAATTAGTTCTGGGAAAAACTAAATGTATAGAGTATGTATAAAACACAGTGTATAGAACTTCACAAGTTACATCCCTTATTCCGTCTCTTCCGAGTGACATCTCTTATCACACAGTGACAGTCGACCCACCCACTGAAGCTGATTGGCTGGTCACGTCTCTTCCGAGTGACATCAATTATCGTATAGTCAGTCAACCCGCCCACTGAAGCTGATTGGCTAATCACGTCTCTTCCGAGTAACATCACTTATTGTATAGTCACAGTTGACCCGCCCACTGAAGCTGATTGGCTGATCACGTCTCTTTCAAGTGACATAATTTGTCGTACAGTCACTGTAGACCCGCCCTTTGCCGTTGATTGGCCGGGGCGTTGACCACACAAACTAATCTGGCTAACTACTTTTCAAACTGAATTTGCGTTTTAATTCCATCTTTGTCTGAAAGTCAAACATTTGCGTTCGCTTTTTAACGTTGGAACTCCAAATTGACGTCCAACACTTTTGAAATTGTGTCCATATGATCTATCTGCATGGGTGCATTATAATAAAATGAATACACTTAATCATCATAATCAAAGCATTAAAAAATATCCACCCTAATCCAAAGTGTGAATTACTCAAGGTGTTTACGTTAAAATACAGACTGGCCTTAAAACTAGCGTCTCCAGTATCTCTACTCACACGTTCTCATGCACAAATCCGGAAACCTGTAGTCCCATCAAAGCTGCTAAACACATTACCCATGATGCCCTGCGACGCCGTCCCTGATGTATGTTGATGTATGGAGCGTCTGGGGCCCGCGAGGGTTTGTGATTAGTCTGAGGGCCTGCAGGCTCCGCTAAGCTACTGTATATCAGCTGTCATAGACTTATGTGAGAATAAATGTGTTTATCCTAGCTGACTCCCAGAGTTATGGAGCTCATCTGCTGCGGAACACACTCATTCACTGTGTTTGTTTCTGCAGGAGGAAAGACTTGCCTCGCATTAGCATCACTGTCAGAGGAGGAGAGACGGAGGAGTAAGAGGTCAACGCACACGTCTGTCTATCTGTCTATCTATCTATCTGTCTGTCTATCTATCTATCTATCTGTCTATCTATCTATCTATCTATCTATCTATCTATCTATCTATCTATCTATCTATCTATCTATCTATCTATCTATCTATCTATCTATCTATCTATCTATCTATCTATGGACCTACCTATCCATCCATCCATCCATTCATCAATCGATGTTTTGTTTTGCCTGTTCGTCTATCTATCTATCTATCTATCTATCTATCTATCTATCTATCTATCTATCTATCTATCTATCTATCTATCTATCTATCTATCTATCCATCCATCCATCCATCCATCCATCCATCCATCCATCCATCCATCCATCCATCCATCCATCTATCCATCCATCCATCCATCCATCCATCTATCTGTCTGTGTGTCTGTAGGCGTGTTACAGGTGAGATGAGCTGGTTGTGTCTCAGCAGTAGTAGTCGTTCTGTTGGTCAGGACTGTCCTTCTGTTTCTCCTCTCCTCACCACTCACTATTCCCCCACTCCTCACCTGTCCTCCTCTCCTCCGCGCGCTTGAATAAGTGATATTAATGGGGTTGACATTGGCGGAGTATCTCCACTCGCACAGCTGTGCCTGTCAACAACCAGAACCAAACATTAACTCCAACAAATAATGAAATCCACGTTCCTCGGCTGATAAGAGCTAAGGAGGCGAAGGGCGGCCGCCATCACTCACCAGGACTTCCTCTTGTCCTCATTTCCCTATTCCGCCGCTGTTAGAGGTTATTAACAGTCCCACGTGCCATGTTTAATGGTCAGGACAAAGTTTCTGCATCGAGCACTTTATGAAAGATGCCAAACCGCATTTCATTTGAAATTATTTTTCAGGCGTGTTGTGATTTTGTCTGGAAGTCCTAATGGACTTTTATAATTTACAGAACATCAAAAATTTAATATACTGTATATATATCCTGAGAAACGAAATGCTTCATCGTGAAAATGTCTCCCCGAGCCCTGAAATATTTTTGCTATACGAAAGTAGCGCGTCTTTTTCTTACCGCTAGCGTGCGTAGAGATGAGAGTCCAGATGTGTATACAACAGTTGTTTAATCTTTTTTCCACTTCAAATAAACAAAAAAACAACAAAAACACTAGTTAGTTTCAGAGATCTTGCTTAAATAATATAAAAGTAGCTTGTATTCTCCCTGAATGGTGATGTTTTTTTTTCTCTCCCATAGAGCCGCCATCTTGAAATGACGTCTTGCAAATCCGTCTCTTGTGTCACCATTCTCGCAAGATTACGAAAATCTCAGGACTTTGCATGGCGTCATTTCAAGATATAACCATTATCATGCATCATTATTAAGAGAATGAGAGAGACTGAGAGATAGAGTGAGAATGTGAGACAGAGAAAGAGAGACAGAGAGAAAGAGAGAGAGAGCAAAGGACACGTTTGTATCCTTTTAGCTTTTAGCAGAGAAAAGTAACTTCAAAGAATCAATCAAATATAATACAGTATTTGTTTCATTCCATATGATTTTGCTTTAAATGTTTCCTCACGTGTGTGACCTCGCGTGAAGGTCAAGGGTCACAGTGCGTTCAAGTTCACTCGCTTCCCTGCTACTCATCCCTCCTCCGACCTTCTGAGCTGCTTTCCACCTACGCTCACACTTTCACTCAACCATGTTGGATGTGTAAAGCCTAGAGGTGTAAAGTACTTGAGTACACTTTTTTTGTACATTTTATAAATATAAGACATTTTTGTTCAGCTCATGAGTATTTTAGGCTACTTTGTACTTGTACCGAGTGTCAAAAGCATAAGCAACTTTTAAATTCACGCAGTCCCAGTAAATTCACGCAATCAATAAAGTACAAGTACAAATACTACGCTCAGTTTTTCCAGTTTATATACGCGTTCGTCACACTTTATTTTCTAGAATCAATTGTATGCATATGCACACATACGTATTGTATAATTATAAAATGCACCCCCCCCAAATCTAAACATTTACTCAAGTACTTGTGATTTACTCAAGTACTTTACAACTCTGTGGCTTCGGGTGAAAATGGGAATGGGTCATTGGCGCTTTACCCTTGGTGTGAGGAGTTTGTGGAGGAGTGGAGGAGTGGAGGTGTGGAGCTCCTCGGAGGTGTGAGCTTCCTGAAGTAGGACAAGGGCGTCCGATGACAAACCGGCTGCTGTCTTAAGGCGGCCCGCGGGACGTCCCGTGACATCCAGACGGGGCCGCTCGCTCCCCTCTGCATTTACCCGCAGATGAAAGTGATATATGTGCGTGTGTTTCCTCCACGTTACTCACACCACACACACACACACACACACACGTGTCCGATTAATATTTAAAACACTTTGGAATCAAACCACTGAGGTGGGAAACGTCCTTTCTGGATCGTTTTCAAGGATGAGAAAAAGATTTTTTTTTGTCGTTGGTATGGATGGAGAATATAATTGCTTCTTTTTTTTTTTTTTTTTTGCTTCTTGGCAAAGCGTTCAATTTTTCTATTTTCTTTGGTCACATTTAGCATATTTCATTTACTGTATGTAGTAGTTTACATTTACTATTTAAAACATCCTTTTAAGAGTTTTTATACACCATTCTTTGGGCCAAAGTGAACTTTTAACTTATTGTCAATGTGAAAAATGGCATTTTAGCTTGTATATTTTTTGACAAATGCTAACGTGCAAACAAAACAAAATACTGCGTGTGTGTGTGTGTGTGTGTGTGTGTGTAATGGGTTAGCTTGAAAAAGATTTAATTGACATAAAATGCTTCGGATTTAAATTTGTGTACAGTTTTTCTAATGTTTTTTACTGAAGCAATGTAGATTGCGATGTAAGCAATGTAAATAGCGATGAAGCGATAAAGACAAGGAAAATGAACCTCAAATATGTATTGATCAATTATTGTATTGATAATATTACTAAGGTTAATTATTCAAATCATCCTAATATATCACAACTATGAACTGAACTGGTAATTTATTATTTCTGTAGAGGTATAAACCCTTGAGCTCATGCAGCGTGAAGCCTGAAACCAGAGAAGGCGAATGTTCTTTCCCTGCGTGACGTCGCTCACTTTAATTACACTGAGTAGAGAAACTAGGTTAGTTTGTTTCCCCGGTGACTTCCTGTAAAACTCTGGCGTGTAATTTAAGTGTTTGCTGTATTACACATGTGTGTCTCTGTCAGTCTGTGTGCTTTTCTACATATATAGTCACGCTCTGTGTTGAGGGCCACGCTATGCCGGGGGTGGGCAACCTGCGGCCCACGGGCCACACTCGGCCCACTGATCCTTGGCTTTGGCTAGAAATCATACAGTTATGGCTAGTAATATTTTATTTTGCTTTGAAGTAGTTCTGGGTAAGTAAACTTTTTCCTGCATTTTAAAAGTCCCCGTGGACCTCTGCTACACTATATTTTACATTTGCATTTATGGCTCCCTGAGAGAAAATGTATGTATGCTTTATTCAAAATGAAAAAAAAAAATCATGTATCATATTTAGAAAAAATTAATTAATTAAATTTTTTTTTTCAAATTATAGTACATTAATCTTTATTTATTTAATTTAAAACCTATAAAAATGTTAACATTTTTTTACTATTATAAGTTATTTATATATATATATATATATATATATATATATATATATATATATATATATATATATATATCTTATCTTGTATATATATATTATAATTATAAATACATTTATTTATGTATTATACTACATGTTTATTTCCTGAGAGAGATTTGTTACTTTTTTATTTTTTTGTGACTTTTATTTTAGTAGAGGGAGGCCTTCTTGAAAAGCAAGATGGCCGCCTCTCACCCTGACCTGCTTTAAGAACAAAGCTGTTTGTAAGCCATGAGGTTGCTAAATTCTCTTCAGGATGAAAAAAGTCTTCAAGATGAGCGAAATTTCCTTCTGATGTGGTTTCCATGTGGATTTATTGTTTCCATATTGGATTATATTGAGCCCAAAGTTTGGATTTCGTTTTTTGGAGCAGGTTTTACTTCACCGTTGTGTCTGGCGACTTCATCCTTCGTCGTTGCTCTAAAACAGGTACACGTTTAATTTTCTTTGAAAGCTTGAATTCTTCTTCATTTCCTGTGTTTTTTTTATTTTGGACATAATTCTTGTATATTGATTTATTGTTTTGGCTTAAAGCGGATGATCAGGAAGCGGATTAAAACTAGAAGCATTCATGATTTTTTTTAGATGTAAATACAATGGAAAATTTCAATTGTGAACAAGTCAATAACAAACTGCAAAAGGTGTGTATCATTTAGAGAACAGAAGATTTAAATCCTCATTTAAATTTCTGCTGATTTCTGGACTTTTTGGAAGTTTGTCGAGTGACAACAAGATAAAAAAAAATAAAATTTGATAAAAATGGCAAAGTAGTTATTGATTAAAAAAAGTATTATTTAAATCACACGTGCACATTCTCACTTTAAAACTCTTTCCATGCGTATGTTTAACGATTATGAAATAAGTAAATCAATGCGATTTCTACAGAATAAAAGTCCTACATCTGGCCTCAAAGTTTTGCTGTGGCAAGTTTTGAAGCATTAAATACTTTTGCACAGAATTTCCTAAACTGTTCACAGTGAAGTACGTCTGTCTGTTGTGTTTTGCACAATCAAAACGTTTTAATTAAGACTTTTATTCTTCATTCTCATTCCGCTCTTACGACTCCACCATCTGTTGTTTGGAAATGTTGTGCGTGTCTTGATGCGTCTTCCCGACAATATTTCACGCCACCTACAAGTCATTTCAATTACCAAAGTTTTGGTGCGTCTCAGAATTTCTTCAGATTTTCTGATGAGTTGCTTTCTAACTCAAAATTCAAGACGTTGGCGTTGCAAACATTGTGTTGTTGTCAGATTTTTTTGCGAGATTAGCTAAGATCTTTTTTAGCTAAGACACGGAAAAGATTTTGTCAAACATGTAAACACTTAGAAGATTCCAAAAATGCACATTGGTAACACTTGTTTTACTTAAAAAGTTGAATAATATTTTTTTCTAAATTGATCTGAGGATTAAAAGTAGTGTTTTATTAATTTTATTTATAAATGCATTTTATGTCTTGATATTTAAAATGTTATATATTGTCTATATATTCTCTGGCGAGATTATAATGATAATATGATAAATGATAATATTTATTATATATAATATATAATATTATCACCCTGTTTTCAGATAATTATACTTCAAGTTTTTTTATTTTTGTTAGCACTTTTGATTTTTAATTTCTTATTTTTTTATGCACATTTTTTTGGGTGACAAAGTATATTCTATTGGTTTTCTGTGACATAAAAATTATAATATTAAATGCTTAAATACATAAAAATGAAAATATTAAACACACACACACACACACACACACACACATACGTATTTTCTATTTGTATTTTTCATTCTCTTCTCTGTTTTCAATTCACTTACTCATATTCTCTGTCTTTATTCTGTACTGCTTTCTCATTGTCTCTCAGTCTCTTATTTTTCACTTTTTCATCACACTCACTTCCTCTCTCTTACTCACTTTCTTGCTCCTCCCTTCCTCTCGCTCTTTCTAACGGTATATCTCCGTCTTTCGCCTTTCTTACTCACTTTTTCAACTTTCATCACAGCTTTCTCTCTTTCTCCCACTCTACACTTCCTCACTCTTCCCCTACTCTACGGTGTCTCTTTTTACTCTAACTTCCTTTCCATCTTTTCTATCCTTGTTCCCTTTCTTTATCTTTCTTTTCTTGTTCTCGTTCTTACTGTCTTTTTCCTCTCTTCATTTTATTCTCCCATAACATTTGTACTGTATTTTTTTTGCTTTAATTCCCTTCACTCCCCTTTTCTCTCTTTCCTGTCTTTCTCACGACATTTTTCTCACTCTCTTTATTTCTCTCCATCTATCGGTCGATCTCCCTTTCTCTCTCTCCATCTATCTATCTCTATCTATCTTAATACACCCCTATTTCTCTCTTACACTCTCTTTCACTCTCTCTCTTTCTCTCTCTTTTCTCTCTCCCCCTTTCTCTCTCTCCCTACCACTATCTCTCTCTTTCTCACTGTCTTTTTCTCTCTCTCTCTCTCTGTCTCTCTCTAGCTCTATCCCTCTCGGTTTCTCTCTCTTTCTCTCTCTATCTATCTTAATACCTTCCTCTTTTTCACTCTCTCTCGCTCTCTCTCTCTTCCTCTCTTTTCTCTCTCTCCCACTATCTCTCTCTCTTTCTCACTGTCTTTCTCTCGCTCTCTGCCTCTCTCTTTCTCTGTCCCTCTCGGTTTCTCTCTCTTTCTCCATCTTTCTTAATACCCCCCTTTCTCTCCTAGTCTCTCTTTCACTCTCTCTCTCTCTCTCTCTTTCTCTCCTTCCCTCTCTTGCCTCTCTCTCTCACAGTCTCTGTCTTTCTCACTTTCTCTCCATATCTCTCTCGCCCTCTCTCACTTCCTCTCTCTCTCTCTCTCTCTCTCTCTCTCTCTCTCTCACCACGGGGTGCGTTGAGCTTGTTAAACA
Organism: Paedocypris micromegethes; assembly: GCA_028031935.1. Lineage (NCBI taxonomy): Eukaryota > Metazoa > Chordata > Actinopteri > Cypriniformes > Paedocypris > Paedocypris micromegethes. The sequence continues at coordinate 29,513,541 of CM051497.1, read as the reverse complement.
GAGATTTCTCGGGGTTGGAGTGTGAAGGATGATGTGAGCGGACGCTCTTCAGATGCTCATTGGGAATGCGGCTGGTGGAGGAGAACAGAGATACAGTCAGTGCAGGGCAGGTGGAACGAGACCCAGCAAGCAATAAAAATTCATGATGGTGGGTAATAAAGCCGAACGCCGTGCGTGCAGAGACGCTTCATTATGGAGGGAGACGCTTTGCTCCAAACTCACCAGAGAAAATTATTTGCCAAGATAAAATCGTTATTGACGATGCTTTATGTGAGAAAATGACCTGCTGTTTACCATGAATCTAAACTCTTGTAGATGCACATGACATTTTGAATTTTTCTTTTTTTTTTCTTCTGTATTTTATCACATTTAGCTTTGGGAAGACGTTGCACATATTTTTATTCCTCAAAACTTAGCTTATGTCAAATGCAGATTTAGCGACACTTAAAAGATTCCAAAAAAAGCACATTCATAATTCTTATTTTTCTTTAAAAAGTTGACGAATATCCTTTTGTAAATAGATCTGAGAATGGAAAGTTGTATTTTATTAATTTGATTATTTTATAATATTATTTTAAACATGTATTTTTTGTCTTTGTATTCAAGTTGTTATAAATATTTGTTCTATATATTCTCTGACGAGATTACAAAAAGGAAAATAATAATATTTATAATTGTGTAATGCTTACATACAAACATACATACAATCATATATACAGTATATATGTATTGCTTTTTTATGAATCGAAAACTAAAATCTCTAATATAAAACTAAAATAAAAATGTTTGCCAAAATGTAGTAAGAAAACGACAAAAAGTACACTGTAGTGATTTTCTCTGATATATAAAATTACAGTAGTAAAAATAAAATATACAGCTGTTTAGAAATACCAAATAATTTGTCGTGAATATTAAGTATTGTTGTGAATATTGAAGTATATTAATACAACTACTTGTGCATTTTGTTAATTACATTTGTTTACAGTCTTACATTGTCTATAGCATTTTGCACTGACTAGTTTGTTATTTATACCTCTTGTACCTGCACCATAAATTATCCATAAAGATTATCCTTATTTTCTCATACTTGCTAGCAATTTCTGTGACTCTTTCGAGCGTTGTGTTGAAGACGTGAACCTGTGTGTGTGTGTGTGTGTTCTATCGGCCTCTTTTCCGTGGGCTCGTCCCAGTTTGGTCTTCAGGTCCGGGCCCAGTTTCTCTCCATCCCCTGGCGCGTCACAAACATTGCCAGCATCACATGTAGGTTTCCCGAGGCAGATGTCTTCAGCTAAATCCAGAGCATCTCGGAAGATGGACAGACGCGTTTTAGACCGGAATCCTGGACCGGGAGAACGAGCGGGATATTAACCCTCGGAAAACTCGTCTGTGACCTTCACACAAGCTGTCGCGCTTCTTCTTCTTCTTCTCTTCATTATCTCTGACCTTGTTTCAGACCCTTTTCTCTGCTTGTGTTCCGTTTACCTACTTCCTTTGTCATTTTTCCCTTTCTACTACGTATTCATAGATTTTTGATCAGGTTCGTTTAGGGAAATAAGGTCATAATGGGGGAAAGAAAAGCAAATTTGTCCGTTGACGAACTGTGTGGTGTATTGATCCTTGTGTGTGTGTGTGTGTGTGTGTGGCATCGATTGGGATCTGAATGAGGAACTGGAACTTCTTATTTAGGTATGAAAGGAAATCAATGTCTCCTGGTGGTAAATAAAGCGCCTGTGTGTTTATTTAAGAGAAGCCAGCAGTTCTTCTTCTTCTTCTTCTCGCTTTAACCGACTCGTCATACATCATCTGTGGATTATAAGGTCCATCTGAAGCCCAGGAGACACATGACATTTTTTTTTTTTGGAAAGAATCGGCACATTTTTTTTGACCCATTTTGTTGAAATTTTCGATCTAATCCGTGCCATGACATCACAAGTTCAGACAAATGATAAATTATTGGTAATAAATGTAATAAAAATGTTACATAGCAGTTTTTTAGTTTGCCCTTTGGAAGATTTTTATAAATCTTGATTTATAAATAATGATATACGGAACAAGGGATTTGCACAACGTCATTTCAAAATGGCGGCTCTACGGGAGAGATAAAAACATCGCCAAAATAAGACTTGTTTCAAATCGTCTTCCCCAGTAAATGTTTCTCAACCTGTTTTCAAATAAATATACTTCAAGTTTTTTTTATTTTTGTTAGCACTTTAGATTTTTAATTTCTTATTTTTTTATGCACATTTTTTTGCAGTGTGGCAGGAAGTGACCTATCCTTCACCTTCACTTGTCCTTCACTGACCTTCACTTGACCTTCAGCTCATTACTAAACACAAGTGAACTCACACACTCAGAACTGAATCGTGATCATGCTACGCTTGTTCTAACGGTCCGTGTGTTGCTCTTTAATTAAGCACCAGGCGTATGATGTCTGCAGACAATAAACGAAAAAGTGGTGAATGGTGGTCTCATATCAACAATTAGTCAACGCTAAAAGGATTCAAAGCCCCTAAAGATATCACACAAGACCACCGGCGTTTACAGCTCATTATAGGCGTCTGTGGGTTATTACGGAGATAAATAGCTGCTGTTTGGTGTCGTAGAGGAAAATGCTGCAGCGAGCGCATTGACAAATTGCTTAATTAAATGACAACATTAACGTGATATCGCAATTAATTGCTGCGCTCCAACAAAAGAAGTTTTATTTCCAGATGTGGCGGTAGTAAACGCAGACGTCAGACAGGAAGTGAAGGTGAAAGCGATACACGCCTGCTCACGAAGCCTCGGAATTATGATTCGTAAAATTGGCCTTGAGTTGAATTTTTGAAACTTAAATTTTAGTTCGAGCAAACTACAAAATTAGGACGCAAACGCATTTAATACATTTGAGGCTGTGATTGAACGAGATCCTGTGCATTTACAGAATACGGTATTTATTCTTTTTACGTTTAAACAAAATGCTGTAGTGTTATATTAGTTTATATCAAATGATTAATTTTACGTACATAATTCATGATAATCTTATGTAATTTCAAATAATATTTTGTGTAATAACACATGTTTTGTTGGCTTAAAACATTAGTACAGTTTTTCTTTAATAAACTTTTTTTTGTAAATTTCAGCCACGTTTAAAAAAAAATGTACATCAAAAAATTCTGCCATGTTTGTTTACGCTATTAGACAAACGGCAGAACAAATGGTTTTTTTTTTACATATTGATGAGGTTTTGATTCCCTTTATGAAGTTTTTGGTTTCATTTTATTGATGATTATTATTTGGATAATGTTAACTTTCCCAATCAAGAGGTTAGTAGAGGATTGTCAGGATCGGCGCTGGAGCTTCACTCGGCTGTTCTCCTGACAAGGGCTTTGTCAAGTTCTGACCTTTTGCTGGAAACGTCTAGAATCTCGGGAGAACGTTTGTAAAGGACAAGCTTTATATGAGACTTTACACACTGACAAACCTCGGCAGCACACACACACACACAAAACACTTTCCTTTTTTGTTCTGCTTTTTTTTTCTCCCCCTTCTCTTTTTGTTTTCCTTTCGTTTTTCCATTTTTTTATCGTTTCTATTCTACTATTTTGCAATTCCTTTTTTTTTCTTTCTGTTTGTCTCTTTCCTTTTTCCCTCTCTTTCTTTCTTTCTTTCTCTCTTTCTTTCTTTTATTCCATCTTTTTACCTCTCTCTCTTTCTTTCTATCTTTCATTTCTTTCTTTCTTTTTTCCTCTTTCATTCTTTCTGTCATTCTTTCTCTTTCCTTTCTTTCTTTTGCTGTTTGCTGCTTTTGCTATTTCTTTCTCTCTTCTCTCTCTCTTTCATTCCTTTTTCATTCTCTCTCTCTCTCTCACTTTTTTGTTGTTTCTTCCATCGTTGTTTATTTTATTGTTTGTTTGTTTCCTTCTCTCTCTTTTCTTCTCTCCATCTCTCCCCCTCTTTATCAAAACTATTTTATTGTTCTCTATCAAAACAATTTTAGTATTAATAAGCTGATGTCTTTACTTTAATCATAACTTTCACTTCAGTCATTCATTCTTTTAGGATACCGCTACAGTAAAACGTGTCTTGTAAACTCTGATCCTCTTTCTTTTTTCTACTTCTCTACTTTATAAAACACACAGATTCAACCAAGCGTTCCAGACAGAACAGAGATTAAGGAGGAGCCTTTTATGACTCTGAACAATAATAATGATTAGTTGGAAAAGGAAACAGAATCCAGGAGCGAGCGAATAAAAGCCCGACAGCTCCGTTTGATTCCTCCGCCAACCCCAAAAGCTCATTATGCTCCACAAAAAACAGTTTTTAGATTTGAAAAGTCTGAATTGTCATTGCCCAGCGGACCCCTGCCATTGTGCCAAGATTTATAATTGAAAAACGGAATAAAGGAATGAAATAAAAGTAATAAAGGAATAAAAGCGCAAAGCCTTCGTGCCCAGTTCGCTCAGTGGTGGCGTATCGTTTAGTGCCCTTAAAAGTGAGCACGGCGTGAGTCTCCTCCAGCTCACCGAGTCGACTAGTACAGTAATGAGACGGACTGCACTATAGTCTCTTCACTTTGATGCTGTTTGGGTACAAAAAGCATCGGTGATTCTAGAACTTTCTGGCCCCATGAAAACGTTTTTTGAGATGGGTTCAATAGCATAGCATAGCCTGGAATACAATAGAACGGAGAGGAATAGAATACATAGAGTAGAATAGCATGGAGCATAGCATAAAATATCATAAAATAGAATAGAACTAGGAAACATAAAAATAGAATATTTTAAAGAGACTAGCATATTATAGAAAAAACATATAATAGAAAGGCAAATAATAGCATAGAACAGTGTAGCATAGAATAGAATTGCATAGAATAGAATAGAATAGAACAGCATAGAATAGAATAGACAAAACATAGAATAGAATAGCATAGAAAAAATGGCATAGAATAGAACAGCATAGACTAGAACAGAACTGCATAGAATTGAACAGCATAGATTTAGGAGCATAGAATTGAAGGGCATCGAACAGCATAGAATAGAGTAGAACAGAAAAGAATAATGAGACCGACTACACAATAATCTTTTCATTTTGATGCCGTTTGGGAATAAAAAGCATCTGTGATTCTAGAACTTTCTGGACACAGAATCACAGCCTCTTGTTTCTCTGTCGAGAACGTTTGGCCTTTGATGGTGGGAGCGTTTACAAGTAATCTAGAGCTGGTGAAGTACCTTCTCATCATCTTCTTTAGACGCCGGTTTTTAAGGTCTAATTTTGCATTTATTCTCATCATTCTTTGTCTTTCTGTTCTTTTTGTGCCTGCTGCAATAATGAAATTTCTCATATTTGGACAAGAAAAGTCGATCCATCCATATTGAGGCACATGTGATCTTCAAACCTTTAAATCAGTGAAAACGGCAACAGTCAGAGAAACACACACACTCACACACTCAATTATTAACACACACACACAAATCACACACTAATTAGCAACTCAGTTTGTCATACCGACCAATGAGAGAGCAGCTTTCTATCTAATGTAGTCACACTAAAGTTCCTAATGACCATTGTTCAATTCGCACTGTTCAAAATGTGCATTTTTGCAGCATACAGTAGTTCAATATTTATTCTGAAGATGTTTTTTTTTTTTTTTTTCCCCCCCAAACACGATCTTTTCAAGATTGAAAGTGCAGTAAGACGTTGGCTCAGTCTAAAATGCATTTCGGCCATTCAAATAGCCATTTTTGTTTTCTAATATTGGTCTTTAACCCTATAATGCAACCCGTGACACCACTGTCACGCTATGTTTAATGATTTTTTAATAGATTTTCAAAAAAAAAATTTTTCAAAATTTTTTCCCATATTTTTACTTTTAGATGTAATTTGATGCTGGAACACCAGGTGGCGCCAATTTACTGCTTAATTAGGCTTCCAGAGCAGTTTGTATTGTCCAATGTCCAAAAATTTGGGATCAATACCATTTTTTCCCAGATATCAAAAATCTTATCTACCGGGGGCGGGGCAATATTTTTACCCGAAATTTATTTTTTTTTTTTTCATAGAAAGTTGTGTCTGGTGGTATTCTTGAATATGCCCGGAAACATGTCAATGTTTGATTTTTGTTTTCATTCTATTAATTTTTATTGCATTATTTTAAAACATTTTTTTTTTCATATTTAAAAATTTTTTAATTTTTTTTTTTTTTTCATTTTTCTTAGTTTGATGCCAAATATTACGTTCGTTTGAAAAAAAAAATAGTTTTAAGCGCTCTTTCTGGTACCGTGCATTTGTCTTCCTCTTACAGTAAAAGAGTGAAAGTTACTCATTATGACCACCAGGGGCGCTATCAAAACCGTGCTCTGCATTTAACCACCCAGTGAATTTACACAGACACACACACACACACACACACACACACACACACACACACACACACACTAGACTCTGTGGGATTTGAACCTGTAACCTCTTGGACATAAATCCAAATCAGACATTTGTCCGAGCGACTCAGAAGATCTCGTGAACCTTGAATGTGGCTGCAAGTCTGTTTCCCGCTCGACATCATCCATGAAGTGAACCATCACCGCACTCGTGTTCCGCTGTGTGTTTCCTGTCTAGATTCTGTTGACTCGAGCGACTCAAACCTCAGCGTCTCTCACTCGCCCTGTCCAAACACATTACACAGACGCTTAGCACGCAACCCCGGCTTCTCTGTGTGTGTGTGTCTGTGTTCACCGCTCCGCTAGCAGTTTCGGGTCCCATGAAAACATTTTGTGATGGGCCCAATATCATAGCATGGAATGGAATAGAAGAGAATAGAATAGCATGGAATAGAAGAGAAGAGAAGAGAAGAGCGTTAAATTGAATAGAATGGCATAGAAAAGTATAAAATAGCATATCATAGAAAAACAAAGACTAGATTAGAAAAGCAAAGACTAGATTAAAAAAACATAGACCAGATTAGAAAAACATAGACTAGATTAAAAAAACATAGACTAGATTAGAAAAGCATAGACTAGATTAGAAAAGCATAGACTAGATTAGAACACCATAGACTAGATTAGAAAAGCATAGACTAGATTAGAAAAGCATAGACTAGATTAGAAAAGCATAGACTAGATTAAAAAAACATAGACTATATTAGAAAAGCATAGACTATATTAGAAAATCTAAGACTAGATTAGAAAGTCATAGACTAGATTAGAAAGTCATAGACTAGATTAGAAAGTCATAGACTAGATTAGAAAGTCATAGACTAGATTAGAAAGTCATAGACTAGATTAGAAAAGCATAGACTAGATTAGAAAAGCATAGACTAGATTAGAAAAGCATAGACTAGATTAAAAAAAAACATAGACTAGATTAGGTCACCACCTGACCCCGCTCAAGGTCACCACCTGCATTATAAAGGCTATGTCAGATACACACACTCTAAATGCAGCATTACTCCGAGAGCAAAGCGACGCTACTCACCGGTTTCAAGCGAGCGGTGTAATTATTGTGTGAATGTCACATTAGTCTGAGTCACTGAGACGTCCTGGTCTTTCTGCTGACGGTGTAAATGCCAGAACTTCCCACTCTTTCCGGCTGGAGAGTCACTACGGCAGGGCAAATATTACACGTTCTTCTCCCAGCGGAACCAGCCAGTCAGAAATATTAAGATTCACCGCCATGGAAAACTCTGTCAGGAGACTGAGAGAGACGCTTACAACGAATACGGAGACTGTTCTTCGTTCTTTGGAAATAATTGTGTAATTCTAATACTGTTTTCGTGAGTATAAGCATCCCTTTTTTTACGAATTTTAGACGCTCACAAACTTGCAGGGTGCTTATCACATATATAAAAAAAAACGAATAAAAAAAAAATATGTGTATATATATGTATATATCTAGTAGAAAATAGAATAGAAAAGTTTGGCCCAAATGCTCATTTTGGATTAGAAACTTTGATCCAAAAGTACTTGTGTTTAACAGGGATCTGAAGCTTGATTGACTGAATAACAGGAGCGTTAGAGCGTGAAATACTATCATTTCAGAATCCATGCACGCTTGCAAATAATCATCATTTAAAATTATTTTTTTTTTATTTGAGCACAAAAGATGTTTTTATTTTTTAAACAAACTTAATACTGTACTTTATAATGTACAAACAATTTCTTCTTTGTGCAATCTGACTTTTTTTTTTTTTTTTTTTTTAATTCAAAATTGTTACACTATTTTTACAAGTTTACACTATTTTTTTTTTTTTAATAAATGTGAAACTCAATTAGCATGTTATTATGTTTTTCTCCCATGAATACATTTGTTACATTTTGGTATTTAATAGTTGGTTTTATTAGCACATAACTAACTATTAAACACCAAAAAAAAAATATTTATAAAAGAAAATGTATGTGCACTATGTAAAATGGTGTTAGTTAGTAATATAACTATTGAATTTTATAACAGAGATCTGAAGCTTGATTGACTGAATAACACTATGGTACAATCGTTTCAGTATTCATGCACGCTTATAAACGATCATAGTTTAAAACTGAAAGTGCAGAGTAAGACGTACTGTTTTGTAAAAAGCTTTTTGAATTTTGGAGTGTTTATGGTGTGTGTTTGTGGGCAATGATGGACACATGACCAGAGGGTTTGTGATGCTGCGGGACACTCGCGCTGGGTCACGAGCGACTGACCTCACGAATCAATAGTGCTGGGAATGTTTGAGCTGTAAATGTGTTCTTGGAAAGCTTCACACTCACGAGGAGAAGCTGAGAAGACGACGCTCCACCGAGAATTCCAATCACACCTTGAAAGTTTGGTAGATTTGACTTTGTCTCCATGATTTCAGTGTGGATTCTTTTAGATTAAGGTTATTAGATTTTTATCACAACTGTAAATCTTTTACGTTTAAAATTCAATATGTAATTGTCATATACACATTATACATGGTACAACCCAGATTGAAATGTATTTTTACAATCGTCCAGCATTTAAACATGGAGTGGGGGGGGGGTGCTAGCGGGAGACAATGTATTTTTTTTTTTTTTAGATAAAAAATAGAATAAAATACAAAATTAAATTTAAAATTAAATTAAAACGAATTAAATACTGCCCCTAGTGGCCATGTTGACAAACTCACTCTCACTTAAAATCTAAGAATTGCCCATTGATTTGCAAGTGAGTGTAATTACAGATGTGGCATTTTTTAATTATTATTTTAAAAGGTTTTTTATTGTTTCATTGAACTCTTTATGACATTGTTACATTGGTTAAAACGTTGAAACTTTGACGTGTGGAAAACAAATTACAAACCTTTACAAAATAAAGCATCACAAAAAAATGGAACTGCGTCATTTTACATGCATTCATCGTAAATAAGATTCTGCAATTGGGTAATTCTCAGATTTTTTACTTTTTTTATTCAAAAGGTTTTACATTGTCTCAATGTTACTCATTAGTAACATTGCTCATAAAGCAATTGCTTATAGCACTCATTGTAACATGGATTATAAAGTTGGAAATTTGTAACTTTTCACATGTCAAAATTATTAAACTATACAAAATGAAACATCCAAAAAGTAAGGAATTCATCATTTTACATTCATTCATCTTAAGTAAAACAATGTTTTGGACACAACTTATTAAAAAGGTCTAATTCATTTCTAAAAATTCAAGTATTATTAAAATTGTTTAAAACAAAACAAAGCAAGTGTTTGATTCAGTCTCGCGCACACACAAAGTCATTTGTCATGAAAAGCGTCAATCCAGGAATCCGAGAGTCTTCCAGCTCTGTGATGTTTCTCCACCTCCACGACTCTGCGCTCTTTGGCTTGTTTGTCTCGCGCTGCCTTCATCTATCAAGTCCCTCGCTGGCTGTTGTTTCTTTTCTTTCTTTTGTAACAGACAGTGAAAGACAGCTTGTCTCACATGTTGATTTATTGCCACCCACGGCGCTTTTTAATCATAACTTTCCTCCGTGATTCCGAACACACACTGATCCTTCATCTGGCAGTCTGTGTCTGTCTCTCTCTGGGACTGAAGCTGCTGAATTACTTATCGACGTAAATGTGATCTGGAGAATTATAGCCGCGGCTTAGTGATTAGCGCACGTGAATCCTTGGCTCGTTCGTTTCCAGAGTCATTTTTATTAATTGTCTGGTCTGTATCGAATCCCATTTTAACCAAAATAAAAAAGTAAAAAACTGTTTAAAATAGTAAAATTCCAACTTGTAACCGAGATCGGGCACTTACTGCTTTTACGCTTCTGCTTAGACATTAACTGCATTTCGTTGCCTTGTACTTGTACATGTGTAAAGACAATAAAGGTGAATCTAATCTAAAACTCATGTGGCTCCTTTTATGACAAATTGCTTCAATTGCTCCTTTTTACAACATAACAGGTTCTCGTAAATGTGATTATGCTTTATGTTAAAGTTTAAAAAGAGTTGAAGTACTGCCTGCAACACATGCAAGCTTCCCATTGGCTCTTCCGAGGAACAAGTTTATCTTTATTTGCCGCTGCTGATTCTCTTTCTCTCAGTGTTTTTCAAAGCTCCAGCGCACCCCAAGCCAAGAGTATTTATTATTGTAACCACACGTTTGGCTTTACTTTTGGTTAAGGGAGTCGGGTAAATCATTTGTCTGGTATATTTATCGGATATTTATTGTGACCCACAAGTTGAAAACTATACGCCACCACCTTCTAGTTGAACGTCTAATAGAGTTATTAGTCCACTATGACAGAAGAGTTGAAAATTATAACTCCATGGTGTTCTATTGTTTGGAAGACACTTAAAAATATTTCAAGTTAGAAAAATGTCATCATTTTCACCATTTCACCAGTTCAATTTAACCAATTTCTTTTAATAATTGTGAATGATTTTTGTTTAAAACACTGATTTATTCACTGATTAAAAAAAAAAAATCGAAAGAAAGTTGCAACTTTTACTTAATAATATAAAATGTAATATATGTATGTGACAATAAAGCAGAGGAGAACGTTCTGGTTTTGTTAATATTGTAAGACAACGAGTCCATATTTTAACTTAATACCTCAACTAAAAGTTAAAAAGTAATATTATTGAGAAGACATTTTAATTCTTCTAAAAAAAGAGGCTCATATTCTCTTTGAGTTCAACATTTTGAGTTAAAATTTACGGCCTGTGATCCACAGAATCGATTGGCTAAGTGAAGTCACGTGACATGCCTCATCTCGCATTCTATTGGCGGTTCGCGTCCGCTAAAATTAAGGTCGTGACACAGAAAGGGAAAATTTAAGGTGGCTAGATTAAAGTCGGTATGATATATAAATAAACGTCTGCAGCGCCGGTCCGTATGGGGCAGCTTCTGGGTCCGAATCCGGACCCGGACCGCGGTCCACCAGTTACTGACCGCTGGTCTAAAGTGACCCTTGGTGCAAATAGCATCAGGACGAACCATCATTTACCAGCAGATGGCAATACCAAATACTTGCTTTGCTTATTTTTGTTATAAATCCACTTTGGGGGAAAGAAGGTTTTGGGCTCGATAAAGCCGATTCCTTTAGTCTTATTTGCTCTGCTGGGCTTTGCTGTCTGCTGTATTATCACAGCACAACCTACTGATGGAATTCTCTCATCTTCGTCCCGCATCCTGCTTTTGCAGATGGAGATTGTGCCACGACTGAACTAAGAAACGACAGGAGAATAACATGCAGACTTTTTTATTGACAAAGCCAGCTCTACAAAAAATAAGGTTTTTCATTAAAGCTTTTGATTGGGGGGGGGGTAGTTTAAAGTATTTATCCGCTCCATTTCTGAAGTTGTTTTATGCCAAACTCGTTCTCATCCCAAAAATGTGTCTCAGTATAGTTGTATGTCTCTTTCATACTGTATGTCTCATTGTTTGCAAAGAAACTAATGATATTTGAAGTTTCTGACTCTTTTTAGCTTTCATTTTGTCTGAAGGGTCAAATTGAGCCGAACAGCCATTTTTTGTTTTTATGTAGATTACACTAACTTTTTATATGATGATTACACCAATTAAGCCAATCAGAAGTTTTATAGTGAAAAAAGTACCATTACTATACGTAAAAGTATTTTTTTTAAATATTTGAAAACTTTGAAAACGGGTCATTTTGATAATAGGAGGGTTAATGTTTACCTGTTTTATTTTTTATTTTTTATGTAGAGCTTAAGTAAACTAAGGCAAAACAAAAATAAAACGTTACAACCTTGTTCAATATTTCAGTGGCTTTTTTCTATTTTTTCATGCCAACAATAACTTATCAACAAACGGTTTTCTGGTTTTGAAACATGCCACATTTGAAGATCTTTTTATTATTATTATTATTATTATTTTTTTTATCTTGTCTCCTAGTCTCAACTCTACCTTTTAATATTCTGATTTGGTTCAACAAGAAAAGTCGAGTAGAATAGAATAAAATAGAATAGAATAGAAAATGCATAGTAAACGCATGATTATGAGCATATAACATACGTACAAATGAAAATACTTGAGTGTGAATGTGAGTTTCAGTCGACGTTGGTAAATAAGTGGCGAAAACAGTCTGAACCCGAGTGGAAGAATAAAGCCGAAGCCACCAGTGAAGGTCTAAATGTCAAAGTGACGCGCAATCCTCCTCTTCTTCTTCTCTTTTGTGCGGCTTCATCTAGATACGTCAAATTATTAATGGGACTGACATCAAAACCAGCTGAAAGTGCATTAGCCGCGGTCCGATGCTAATCTTCACCTCTGGCTCTACAATACGCGGTTCAGACAAAGTTCACCTGCAAAGCTGATAAAGAGTCTGCGTAATTAGATTGAGCACGTTGGAATTCGGTTAGCGCCGGAAAAGTGTCGGAGTGGCCGGGATGAGAACGGCAGTGACGGAGCTTTTGAACTCGCCGTGAAGAGCGAGCCACTTCTGACATTTAGCGTCAGTTTAATACAGTTTGTTCCATCCACTCTCATTACGGCTGAAGGACTTGGGGGGGAAAAGGCGCATGAATGTTTAAACACGTTTCAGAGAGTTGCAGACTAATAGATGAAAGGCTTGTTAGGAGTTGATAGTTTAGGATCACTGTTTATATTTTTATTATAACAGTTTAGATTACAATAAAATGATAAAAGTTGTAATCTAATGATAACTGATTATTTTAAGTTACATTTTGTTGTGTAAGTTATTCATTTGTTGTAAGACACAACAAAAAATATTTAAATAATACTCATAAGGCCATATTGTGTATTCATATATTCAGCGACATTTAAAGACATGTGTTACAGTTCATTACTGCGTGTTACTGTATTTTTAACTGTTAGTTAATGTTTTTAACTGGTCTTACTGTGCGTTACTGTCCTTGTTTTTACTGTGTGTTACTGCTTCTTACTGTGTGTTACTGTTATTTTTTCTTTACTTTTGGTTATGTTTTTTTACTGCAGGTTACTGTTTTGTACTGTTGGTTACTGCTCCTTACTGTGTGTTACTGTTGTTTATTTTACTGTTGATTACTGTTTTTTCCTGCATGTTACTGTTTTTTACGGTTGGTTACTGTTATGACCTTATACGACATACATGTCATATAAAACATTGTATACCATTTATTTTGATAAACTGTAGGATTTTTACACATATTACATTTATTGTAAACAAACTTGCGTTTACTGTAAATGCAAGTGGTGAGTTTAAAAATGATACCAATATGTTAAAAAAAAGTCATGCAAATGATTATTGCTCCTTCTTTGGTGCTTTGTACACACACACACACACACACACCCTGATACACACTTGATTTTTTTTTCCTTTCAAATGCATGTGTTGATAAATTAAATGGTGAAAAAGATAAGCGTGTTCCAGAAATGTAAGAGGAGAGTAAGCGAATGGCTGGGATGTTGGGGAGAGGTTGTGATGTTCTTCAGTTAATTTCCAGCTCTCAGAAATAACTAATACGTTCAGATTGAAACATGCTTTTGTGAAGCAAGACCAGCTTTGTAAGGGGTTTTGGTTCATTTGTATGAAAATATTAGACGCTGGTCATGAATACTGATTTCAGTTCAGTAGAGACAGGACCGTCGCGTGTGTGTTTCGCCCTTATAGGATATTATATATGATTATAATAATTACACGTTGGCGCTAGTGATTTGTAATTCAGAACAAAACAATAATGAAAAGTTTCAACTTTCACAGTTAAAACAGCACAAAAGTACTTATTTTAATCATTGAACATATTTTTGTATAAATACATTGTACATTGCATGTGGATTTATAAGTGTGTATATTTACTGTATTTTTATGTGTATATGTACATAACGTATATTTGTTGGTGTATACAGTGTGTATACAGTATTTATACATCTACCTTATCATATATGTGGTAAATCTATGGTATATATAGTGTATATATAAGTAATATTATGCATTAACTAGTGGAAGGCCAAGTCTCTTCAAATGAATCTAGATTAACTTTTATTAATCTACTGTAGATTAATTTCAACATTGCATTCAGATTAATCTAGATTTTTTAAAATGATCTCTGCCCACCTCTAGTATATAGATATACATCATTTTAGAAATGTCATTTTGAGGTTTATATACATATACGGTATATGTATGGTTTTAATATTTCTAGGAAGAATATAGTTTTATTTAATATGAAGTTGCTAAAACACACACGTACTGTAATATAAATGTATTTTGATTGTGTCACACACACTCTGAATGTGTGATTTAGCAAAAATCATTTTATTGGGTGGCTAAAATAAATCTACGTGACATACAAAAATAATGCGATGTCAAAAGGGCTCCATCTTATCAAACGGAGTAGAATTTTTCCAGGTTTTGGTTAAATGTAGTGATTTGGCGCGGCTTTGTCAGATTGTTATCTGGAGCGTGTCAAGGCCGCGCTGGGCGTATTTCATCATGTGGCGTGGTTTCATCGACTCGCCCTTGTGTGGCGTCTGAGTCTCCAGACTGATTTAGCGGCGTGACGCGGGGTTAGCGCAATCCGCCGCTTTAGCATTGACCTGCCGCTCAACTCTTCACCTCCGTCGCTTTGTATTTATGTCTGGGCTGTATTTGCACATCCAACATTGGGGGCAGGTTGACTGTCTGATTCGCTCTGGCTCAGTGAGGTGGCGTCCGCCCGCCGGCGCCGTGACTCACGGTTTGAGGGTGTGATGGGGGTCTTCTCTTAGACGCAGACCCGGAGTTCTGTAATTCTGTCCTACACGGGAGAATTTCCTACATCGAGGTTTGCGCATGCGCGTTAAAAATACATACACACACTTAACTATTTTTTTTTTTTCATTTAAGCCAGGGGTGGGCAAACTTTTTGATTCGCAGGCCACATTAGGTTCTTGACAAAGTGGCCGGACTGGGCTTCTTGGTCAAGCGGCTGTCAATCACATTCTCACCAGCCAATCAGAGTAAGGGCCGCCAGAAGTTGTGCCAGAAGTCCAAATGAAAAAAAAAAAAAAGAAATGGATGAAAAAATTTGAAGTGGAAAAAATGTTTTAAACCAAAACGTGAAGATATTTGTTTGGTATTTTTGGCATCTAATTCCATCGTCTGACAGTGAAAATGTGAAATAAATAAATGTAAAAAAAATATACTAGTGCAATTCTTGTACGTACATTTTGTGTTCATGGTTCCGCTTTTTAAAATGTGCTACATAAAATAATAAATAAATAACCCTTCATAAAATAACAGATCAACCAGATTTCTATTCTATTTCTAAAAAAAATCGGACTTTCATTTAATTTTTACAAGTTCGGCAGACCGGATTAAAACATTTAACGGGCCGCATGTGGCCCCCGGGCCGTAGTTTGCCCACCCCTGCCTTAAGCGAAATGTATATACTGTATATATTCGTAATGTATTTATTTATTTTATAACAATTACGATAGAAACGCTAGGTTTCCAGACATCACATTAGGCAAGCACGTCAAACTACTTGCGTTCTACTACTCAGCGAACTACTACACGGCTTTTATACGTGTTTTTCCAGATAAAATTCCTGAATATGAAATCTACACTATCTTTACAGTCATGCAAATGGTACAGTTTGTGAACATTAAAAATGTTAAAGCTTCATTGAGCTTTATTCTCTATATTCTTCATTTTAAGTATGATTGTCTAATTAACACTTTTACATTCTAAGATAGCTATAACTATCAGTTTTTACTTCCTGATGTGGCCAGAACATGAAGTAACTGTATATCGCGCATGCGTAAAGCGCGATGTAGGAAATTCTCCCGTGTAGGACAGAATTATAGAATACCGGCCGTGTTCCCATGTGTTGGTCTGTGAAAGACGTGAGCAGTGTTGCCAACAAGGAAAGTCACCATTGGCTGTCCTAAATGTCGCTAAAAGTCGCCCGATGATGTCGTAATGTCATTTACATGTTCATTTGCATATTACGTATTAAATACACCATCAAATACCGCTGATATACTCTGTGTGACAATATGTGTTGTGTGTAATTGTTTTTTGTACTTGAGTGTGTGTATGGGTTCGTGAATGTGAGCGTGTGTAATTGTTTGTGAACGTTTGTGAGAATATTTATGAAAGTTGGAGTTTGTGTTTTAGTGTGAATATGATTGTGAAAGTCTTATGAATATTAAGTCAATCAGTCTCTCAACCAACCCCAACCCAACCCAACCCAACCAAACCAACTTACAAAGAGTGAAAAAATAATGCCTTGTGAATATGAAAAGTAAAAAAAGTACCATGTTAATTTTCCGGTAATATAATTAACACTACTGAACCTTCAATCATTCAACCAATCAATCAATCAATCAGTCAATCAATAAATCAATCAATCAATCAATCAATCAATCAATCAATCAATCAATCAATCAATCAAACATCCAATCAACCAACCAATCAAAGAATGTTTGTGACTGAGTCTGTGTGTGTTTGTTTATGAAAGTGTTTGTTAGTGTGCGTGTAGGTGTGTGTGTGTGTGTGTGTGTGTGTGTGTGTGTGTGTGTGTGTGTGTGTGTGCTTGTATGTGTCTAATTGTTTTTAAGAATCCCAGTATGCATTTCTGTATGTGAGCGTGTACTATAGTGAAAGTTTGTTAAGTTTTGTTAGTGTGTGTGTGTTTTAATTTGTTAAATGTTTGTAGACAGTATGAATTTGTTTGTTTGTTTGTGTGTGTGTGTGTGTGTGTGTGTGTGTGTGTGTGTGTGTGTTTGCTTGCAGTTGTTTTCATAACACAGATGCAACCTCATTTTAAAAATAAGAATCATAAGTAAATAAGTAAAGAATTTACACGAGTAAATTCTGCTGCTGTGTTGATCTCAGATTCTGTAAAACAATTATTGAGAATGCTCCAAATGCTCATATTCAAGTAAAAACTGTTCTTTTTTTTTCATGAAATATCAGTGTATTGTAAATATTGCTCCAGTTCATGAAAAAGCCGCGTGATGAAATGGCTCGTCGTCTTGATTTCAGCGAGTGTGTTCCCAATTGAAAGTCACTGGTGTGTTAAATGGAAAGGTTCGGCTGTTCCCTGCCACACGGCGGACGCTCTCTTAATCTCATCCCATAGTTCGACAGAGGAAAATAGATCCCGAGTGAAAGTGGAGCGCTAATGAAGTGTGTCCGTACACTTTCTCAAAAGCTGGTAGATTAGGAGGCGGCGACGTTCCTCCCGCCGGAATGTGTCCTTCAATAAAATATACATCTGAATCTGGAAAAGACAGTGAATAAAAATACAATTCCTGGAGTGGATCCTGCTGTTGAAGGATTTCTGTTACTACACACACACACACACACACACACACACACAAGCCATAACGAAAAATCGATTTAATCAATATTACAATTTATAAAGTTTGCTTTGGTTACGTAATAATTCATTGGAATTCTCATGTTCCAATCTATCCATCTATCGACCTACGAACTAACGACAAAGAGTGAAACAATAATGCCTTGTGAATATGAAAGTGAAAAAGTAACATGTCAACATTTTTTGGTACAATAATTAAAACTGTACATTCAATCATTCAACCAATCAATCAAGCAAGCAAGCATCTAATCAACCAACCAATTAACCAATCATTGACAAAAGCCTCATGAATATGACGATCAGTCAGTCTGTCAACCAGCCAAACAGCCAATCAATCAATGTACCAGTTAATCAATTAATCAATTATCAAATTAACCAAATAATCAATACATGAATAATTCAATTAGTAAATGACTAATCAAGTAATTAAAACAATTAATTAAGTAATCAATTAATCAGCCAATCAACCAACCAATCACATAATCAACCAATCTACCAATCGATCAATCAACAAATCTATCAATAAGTCAGTCAATCAGTCAAGGACAAAGACACATTAATTAACCCTACTGTACGTTCAATCATTAAACCAATCAATCAACCAATCATCCAATCAATAAGTCAATAATTGGCAAAAACCTCATGAATATGAATTTCAATCAGTCAGCCTGTCAATCAGTCTGTCAATCAGCCTCTATCTTAATACCCCTCCCTCTCCCTCTCTATCTATCTTCATCTATCGCTCAATCTCTCTCTCTCTCTCTCTCTCTCTCTCTCTCTCTAAAATCAGAAATATCAAAAATATACAGTATATACGTGTCTGCATATATACATGGTGTGTGCTTTCTGTCTAAATCTGTAGATTAGTGATAACTTGAGTTCTTCTGCATGGGATGGTGTGTGGTAATGAAGCGCAAGAGAATTGCCTAATGTGGGACGGCATATACATGTCTAGATTTATCACGCTCCTCATTTCACACACACACTTAAGATTTCACCAGCGTCTGGCGTCCTCGCTGACCTCTGACCTCTGAACTCTTCACCTCGACTGTCCTCAGCGTGTCCGGCATCCTCCCGGGACCCCGTGTTCAGACCTCGTCTCTTCTCTCGTCTGTGTTGGTGTGTGAGCAGCCGAGCGAGGACAAGCCGAGTCCAGGGAGTCACAAACACAGCGCTTCACACACACCATCAGCTCGCTGTGTGTGGATTAAACCGATGCCAGGAGTAATGATGGCACAATACAAGCGATTTAACGTGGTTTTATGACTTAATGGCGCAGTAAAATCCTCAAAAATGGTTCAAAATCAAGAATGAGTCTTATTGTTCAGGAAAATGTGTGACTCTTAGGAACTAGCCTTGTGGTCGGAAAAATACGATAATCTGAACAAAGTACAAATATTTTTTATTCATTAAAGTCTGTTGAATAAATATACATTTATAATGGCAGAATAAGGGAATTTATCATAGTTTTCGAACAAAATGGGGCCGTAAAATCCTCGAAAATGGTTCAAAATCAAGAATGAGTCTTATTGTTCAGGAAAATGTGTGACTTTTAGGAACTAGCCTTGTGGACGGAAAAATACGATAATCTGAACAAAGTACAAATATTTTTTATTCATTAAAGTCTGTTGAATAAATATACATTTATAATGGCAGAATAAGGGAATTTACTATAGTTTTCGAACAATATGGGGCCGTAAAATCCTCGAAAATGGTTCAAAATCAACAGTGAGTCTTATTGTTCAGGAAAATGTGTGAATTTTAGGAAATAAACGTTTATTGCCGGTCCGCTTTGTAATCTGAAAAATACGATAATCTGAACAAAGTACAAATATTTTTATTCGTTAAACTCTGTTGAATAAATATACATTTATATTGGCAGAATAAAGGAATTTACCGTCGTTTTTGAACTATATGACGCTGTAAAATCCTCGAAAAAGGTTCCAAATCAACAGTGAGTCTTATTGTTCAGGAAAATGTGTGAATTTTAGGAATTTTAATCCACAGCCTAAAACTATGTGTTCAGAAAAATGTGTCTGGAAAGTTGAGAGTGTGTGTCCCTCCCTATGATTGGTTGGCCACCAAAGTAGGATCATTTCCCCAAGACTGAAAAATGAAAAAAAGTTTCCAAAATGGATTATTTATAATAAAGTGTTTGTAATAAATGTGGATTAAAGAGGGACTGTTTGTGGATATTTGGTAATAAATGTAGATTAGGGAGTGTTTGTGAATATTTGGTAATAAATGTGGATTAAAGAGGGAGTGTTTGCAAATATTTGGTAATAAATGTAGATTAGGGAATGTTTGCGTATATTTGGTAAAATATTCGCATAAGAATACATAAATGTGGATTAAAAAGGGAGTGTTTGCAAATATTTGGTAATAAACGTGGATTTAAAGAGGGAGTGTTTGTGAACATTTGGTAAAACATGTGGATTAAAGAGGGAGTGTTTGCAAATTTTTGGTGTGTAAAAATTTCTCTATCCAGTGTGTGTGTGTGAGTGTATAGCTATAGAGACTAGTTGCGTATCCTCCGTACAGAAGGTTGTGGTGTGTGTTTGCCACAGCTGCGAAACCTCTTTCAGTATGTGGTACACACACTTTAATAAAAGAAAAACAGGACATTACTTTGCTTTAAACTTTAAAAGGCAAGGTTTTTCTCTTTAGGGGCTGAAGACTCCAGGGCGAAGACATTTTGTTCAGTCTGGATGATTCACGGCTTCCCACAGTTTCTGCAAAGCGTGTTTGAACTTCTCGGTTAAAGGTAGATAGGATGATTTTTCAAAACTTTCTCTTTATTTTTTTTTTTAGAGTTTTTGGTTCGTAAAACAACTGTTGTCCCCAATTCCACAAATACTTGAGTGAACGTCATAAAGCATCCTATTTTAACAGAACTCGAGTATTTTACTTGTACCAAATTTTGGCTCAAAAAGCACAAAGAAATGTGAAAAACGAGTTTTTCTTTCTAATAAAACAATGAACTCTAACACCTGCTTCAAAATGGCAGAACTAAATGGATGAAACAAATAACAAAAACTCACAAAAAAGGTCAACTGTCAATTCAAGTTCACGTGATAAATAACACTCCGTACCTTCAGCATCCTGCAGATGGCGATATCACCTCGTCCACCCAAAAAAGATGCGGACTTGTCAAGCGCAATCACAATGTAATGAGTAAAGAGTACAGATACTCAATCACAAATGTAGTAAAGTGGAGAGTAGGGTAGTCAAACGATTAATTATTGTACCTAATTAATCGCACTGACCAAATTAATTGCAATTAATTTAAGTGTTATACAATTAAAAGTTTAAACTACATATTTTTTTAGTTACACTCTTAATAAAATCGTTGTGCTTTTTGTAAAAATAATAATAATAAAACTATACCGTGCGTTTTGTCTTTTTTGTCAGCTGAAAACGAACCATAACTTATTAAATATTTGTCACTCTAACATGAAACATATGTCGACATAAAGATAATGAAATTAAAAATAATTAACGCAGATAACCATTTGAAATGAATTGCACACATTAACGCGTTAACTTTGACAGTCCTAGTAGAGAGTAAAAGTTGCTCATATTTTGCCAAAAGTAGCAATAAAATACGTCAGTAAAGTAACAAAGTCCATTTACTCAAGCACTTTACAACCACTGGAAACCCTGCAGAACGTCCTGTTTTGAAATCGTATCGGTTTTTTTTATTTGAATTTTACGATTATTATTTCTTATAATTATACGTATACGATTATTCTTTATTATTATTTTTTACGAATCTAGCTACAGGTCCGAAGCTTGCCGGTCAGATCTCTGTATGTTGTGTGTGCTGGACACGGTTTAACATGGCACGCCCTGACACACACAATTACATTTACATCCGTTAGAACTAATTGCATTGGCATTAATCGTCTGTCGTGACATCTGCAATCTCTTTCAAGCGGTCAGCATCAGTTTGGGGACAGAAGAGTCCCCGGGGCCCGTTAAAAGCAGATTCTGTGGGCTGTGACCTTTAGCTTCTCTTTGTCAGACCGACATAAAACCCTTGTTTGCTTGTGATTCCTCCGTGTTTTATGCATCGTAGTGAAAATTTCTCTTCCTGTCGCATCATTATTTACAGCCCCTAGTTTAATTACAGCCCCCTAAATGAGCAAAGCATATCAAATAGAGAATACTATTGCTTTCCACTTTTAATAAATAAAAGCAAATTGATAAATGTAATGATTACTTTGTCAATTACGTTTGTTATTAAGTTGAATACGTTTGTTATATAATGTGATGTAAAATTATTACAATTATAGCGTATTTACATTTTTACTGACTAAGCAGCTTGTTCATGAGCTCATTCAGTAGATGTGCATCAGTAACAAACCTGTTACTAAGTATTGGTCATGCCTAATTCATTAAAAATGAATAACGTTCTTATTCATGCTTAGTTAATGCTAAATAAGGCAAATGATATATGTTATTATAAAGTGCTACACATTTTCATAACCATAACTCTATTTCACTTTATATTTACCATATACACATGTATGTTAATAATTCACAATACAAATTTTTATTAATTTTATATTAATAAATCATGCTATACTATACTGTTATTACAGTTATAAATGTTCAATGACTAATATTAACGAATAGGAAGGCTGCGTAAGGTATAATCCCGGAACCGAATCTCACCTGCACCATAGCATCACTACTATTATTATTATTTTAGTTACATTTTTTTAAATGAAATAAGATTAGTCAGATTAGTCAAGCAGATTCTGTGGGCTGTGACCTTTAGCTTCTCTTTGTCAGACCGACATAAAACCCTTGTTTGCTTGTGATTCCTCCGTGTTTTATGCCTGGTAGTGGCTGACTGGCCACATTTCTCTTCCCGCCCGCATCATTATTTACAGCCCCTAGTTTAATTACAGCCCCCTAAATGAGCAAAGCATGAAAAAGCAGACTTTCCGCAATTAATTCCACATAAATTCGAACGGTCCTCCCAGACGTGCACTTGCCGGCTTATGAGATCTGCGGTTTATGGCTGTGAAGGTGGAAACGCTAAAGTGAGGCAGGATGATGAAGACTGAAAATAATGGAAGGGCTGAAAGATTCAGATTCACGCATGACAATTACTGGACAATTTGACTCGTTGTTGAAGAGTTAAAGATGAGGAGACAAGAAAATCACTGTTAATTTTGGCCCGTTTAAGTTTTATTTCACAGTGACTTGTATTGAATCGCAGTTTTCCGTCATAATGACCAGGTTTCGTTTGAAAGGATGGATTTAAAGTCCTTTTAAATCATTAAATATAGGTTTTTTTTTCTTCTGCTTTAGAGAAAACTATTGCTTTTTACTTTTAATAAATAAAAGCTGATTGATAAATGTTAATACTTTTTCAATTACGTAAGTCAATAAATTGAACACATGTTATGTAACATTATTACAATTATAGTGTATTTACCTTTTTACTTAGTACTTTAAAATAGAAAACATTTTATAACCTTAACCAGTTTTTATTTCACTCTATATGTATCATATACACTTATATGTATATTAATAATTCAAATTACAAATATGTATAATAATAAATCATACTATACTATTGTGAATGTTGCTTTTAAAATGCAACATATAACCAGTGCAATGTATTGAAAATTGCATTGAACTGTAACGTCTAAGACTGACTACAGTAAATAAAATTAAGTTACATTTAAAAAAAAATAATAAAAAATTAGTCACTACCTGACAATGTCAGTATGGGGCTAAAAACATTTAATCAATGCTAAAAAAATGATCATTTGTGAAGCGTAGGCATGTCGCACGAATAATGTACTGTATATGTATTTTCCATATTATAATTGATGTTTGACAATGCATGATTAGTATTTATAGAATTATAGAATATTTAATTCTGAAAGATCTTGGACATCTTGTTCACCGAGTAAATCTGATGAGGTTCAATGTTTAAGATTATGAATTTGGTGAGATAAAAGACTTCCGTAAAGGCTAAACTTGACTTCCCAAATACAAAATAGAGACAGTTACTTAACATACTAAAGTAAAATAACAAAGTCCATTTACTCAAGTACTATACACCTCTGGGTTTTTAGATTCAAGATTATGAATTTGATGAGACAAAAGACTTAAACGTAAAGGCTAAACATGACACGCCAAACACGTATTGCAATTTTTAAAGTGCTTTTATTCCTCTCTCTTTACTTCCAAACTGAGCCTGAATCAGACCTTCTACTTTTAAGACTCGACTGGTGTTTGTTTCCCCGATTCCCACTCACCACAACTCGGGGGAATAAATTAAAGCAGGACAGCGCTTTTGTAAAAAGTGCGGTGGACTTAATTGTAGTCAGGAAGGTCAGGAGTGTTGGGAGGAAGAAGCTGTCGAGGTGTCTCGGTCCCCTCAGAGTCCATGGAGAGTTCCTCTCCTCCGAGCTCTTCCCTCGCTTTCTCCTCCCTCCATCCTGTCCCCTTTGCTCAAAGTGTCAGCTCTTGTCTTCGCTGTCAGACCGTGTTACTCGGCGGCGTGAGACGTGAGACTCTTGTGATGACAGGAAACTTGAGCAGGGAAATGTGCTGATTTGACCCTCGGTGGGGGAACGGCTTCTGAGAAACACCACTCCGTCCAGCCTCGTCCCGTTCCGCCCCCAGCCACGTTGTCCACTTCAGGGTTTAAGCTCACACCACTGAGACTTTTCCGGGAATTTTGGAGCAAGTACCTGGAATAAAAGCTGCGTGAGAACTGTTTCCTGTTTTTTTTTATATGAGGGACCGCCGTTATGTGATTGCCATTGAAGAATTTGTGAAACAAGGTGGGGATGTGGGAGGGGCTATGTTGGTGGGCGGACACATTTGATTATTTGTAGATTAGATATAAAAATGACCTCATGAGATGACCTCAAGAGAGGACAGACAGACATTCAGGAAAGGCAGACAGAATTCTAGAAAAATGTACATCCATAGATAGATAGATAGATAGATAGATAGATA
>CM051497.1:29428934-29449088 GCA_028031935.1 Paedocypris micromegethes | reverse complement strand
ACACACACACACACACACACAACCCTACTCCAGTAGAATAACAATAACCACAAACAGATAAATATTCATTAAATATAGTCATAATAACGGTGTTCGGGACAGGCTTTAATGTTGATTTTGCCGAGTCGCTGAAGTCACGCGTGTTTGACGCCAATAAATAATATTTCAGCATATTTTCTATAATCTCTGACCCAAACATTTCATACCGAAGCTTCAGCGCTTTTAATAACTCGTCTTTCCTACATCACTAGTTTGATCTGTTTATATTAAAGATACGTTTTCATTCTTTCAGTGGTTTTCAATTGTTGTACATAATGCGCGTCTATTAGTGTAGAATAGAATGTCGTTGTTGTATCCCAGAGTTACAATGACATTAGTGTTGCTTCTCCGTTTGGTCAGAAGAACAGAATAATAATACAGACTGAAGAACCAATAGAAACGGGCGCAGTATATAGCTGGAGGAAATGCGTTTCCTGCTGTGACGGAGCTGGACAGGAAGCTGGCTGAGGAGAGCGGACACGTCCAGAACATCTGGAGATCTGCTGACCGCTCCGGCCGGTGATTGGCTGTTTCTGACCAGACGGATCAGAAACTAGGTGTGTGCGGCCAAACCTGGTAGAACGTGTCTTATATCTCAGGCGAGGTGTTCAAGTATAGTCCACTTGTGTTACGTAGAACTTTATACGCACACAGATTACATTAGATCTGTATTTCTGGTAGAATTAAGGAATTTTAAAGGTGGATTTTAAGGAATTTTAAAACAATTTCTGTTGGTGATGATAACTAAGAGGCTAAGACACGCGTCACAATATTCATTTCTGATACATTGTAGGCGATTGATAATCGGTGTAGCAGCGAAACGAAAGCAAAACATCTACAACATGTTTCATATTTCTTAAATAATCTAATAGATTGTGCCAGTTTATTTATTTTGGCATTTTTCTTATATTGGGATTCCTCGTTTCGGAACTTTTTCCATGTTGTAGTCTTGGTGGGGTTTTTTTTATTGTTAAAATAGCAAAGGCCTCGACCGTGTTGCAGCTTTTTGCGTATTAAGTGTTAAATATTGAACATTTTGTTGACAGTTCTAGTATCGTGGCAACACTAGTGCGTACTTGTTCTTGTCCTGTCTTTATAGCTCATTCACTAAATTCAATCATT
The DNA here is from genome assembly GCA_028031935.1 of Paedocypris micromegethes. Lineage (NCBI taxonomy): Eukaryota > Metazoa > Chordata > Actinopteri > Cypriniformes > Paedocypris > Paedocypris micromegethes. The sequence goes on along the minus strand of CM051497.1, from coordinate 29,447,927 downwards.
CTTTGTAAGGTTTAGCATATTATGTATATAATCCTACGGTGTTCAGTTTGAAACCAACTGAGGCGAGAATAAGATGTTTAACTTCTGATCGTTTATTCCTCTTAAGAAACCAGAGATCTAATATCAATAAGACGCTTTATATAGCTGCATTCCAACAGATTTATACCTCTAAATAGTCAGAAACAGATAATAACATTATGAGTATAAGCTGCAGCTCAGATTGATTCATTCAACATTACAAATCTTGTTTTATACATTTGTGGGTGAAAAAACAATCATCAACCCGTTTCTGCCGAGACGGTAAATTCCAGTATATATCGCGGTAATTACCACCATGTGGCGTAAACCCTGTGTGGAGCAACAACCCAGTGACTGGTTCTGATGGTGGAGGCTCCGCAGGACGAGTGGAGCACCAGGTTCAGTTCTTCTGTTGGCCGCGCATCATGTGACGCTGAGATGGGGAGGAGCTAGTGACGTGATGCTGGTGGTGTCTGCTCTTCTCTGAGCTTCTCTCTGCTCTGCCAAACGGAGCGTGAAAGGATTTTGGGGGAAAAGCTTTGATTTAAAGTCTCTTTTCGTCCTCGAACCCTCGGCGTGATGTTGCGAGCACCGGCTTCACCAGGGACTGTTAAAGTAGCAGCCGTGTGTGTGTTTGCGTCCGAGTTTTGGATTGTTTTCTGAGTTTTGTCCAGAATATTGTTCCATTGAATAGGTTAGTTGTGTAATTTCGTCGAAATATTTTCGTCTTCGTCAACGACACCTTTTTCCTGACCAAAACGAAACGAGAACTATATAAAAACTCTCGCTCAGGGACGAAAACTGTAACTACATTTATTGACACTTTCGTCAACGAATAAAAACGAAACAAAAATTCCTTTCACGACGACATTAATTATATTACGAGCTTGTGGAGATTCATTTTACATGCAACGTGACTTTAAAAAAAACTAAACTGTAGCGCCACCTGCGGATGAAACTTTTTTTTCTCCACCCTTTAAACCAGGGGGCGGGAACCTTTTTTGTCTGAGAGAGCCATAAACACGGCATATTGGTAAAAATGAAATCCAAAAGAGCCACACCTGTTTAAAACGAAATACAAGTAAATCTATGCATATTTGTAAAACCAATATGAAATGCTGGACTTTCAACTGGTTTTGATAACGCTGTTATTATACGTATCACACTCGTGTGGCTCGTTTTCAACTTCTAACTCTGACAAAACAAACGTGCGGTCACGAGCAGAAACACGGTGCACATGTTTCACTCCTTCAGGACCCGCGGGTCAAATAAACGCACACACACACACACATACATTTCCAATAAATCCAAATAAAATACATTTAACATCAGGAGGGCATCCATTTAAACTTGAATTTATTTTACAGCTTTCATCTTATTTTACCCCATGCTAAGAGATTAACTCATCTCACACAAACACGCGGCTTGGAAAACTACAAAAGAAATACGTCTAGCGAACACACGCGACACACAAGCGACTGGAACGCAACGCCACGGTTCCCGCTATTAGGTAGGGAACTAATGAATATTAAAAGAGGGGCGGGGACGTTAACGTCCTGACGTCACGACAACGTTACGCATTATCCAATAGAAAACACGGGGTTGTCCGGAGGAAAGCTGTGATTGGCTCTATGGCCGGCAACCAGGAAATTAATGAATTGAAATACCGGCGAACGTTTTAAATGCTTTACGTTATTATTTCTTTTTAAAGATTTGTCTAAGAGTCATATGCAGCCACCAGAAGAGCCGTATATGACTCGCGACTCATAGGTTCCCGACCCCTGCTTTAAACCATTTGTTACTTATAAACGTGATGCAATTACAATGTACTTATTTTATATCACTGTATTTGTTTTTCTCTTTGTAGAGGTTTCGTTTATGAGAACACATCTATTTGGCTTGAAAGAAAAGTTCATAAAAATTAAATAAAAAGTTTGTGGGAAAATAAATGTTTCTCCAAATAAGTGAGATCTTGATATATATTTAATATGTTCATAGTTAACTACGCATTCAGAATTCTTAGACATGGCAACTTTAGTAAATCTTTAGAATATAATCTCGTCGACTAAATCTAAGAGACTAAAACTAAACTAGTAGACCAAATTAGACTAAAACTACAAATATTGAGATGACCAATTTTGGGACTAAAACTGAGTTTTAGTCGAAAGACTATGACTACAACCAAATGAATTTTTTTTGTCAAAATGAACACTGGTGTTTATGAAATAGCTTATCCTTTTAAATAACACAGTTGTAACCCGTGACTGGCACCAGTGGATCTTACTGGTACGACTTCCCTTCTGTCAATGAAACGCCTTGATTATGCTTGTGTTTCTCTGGTGAAGATGAGCTGAACTCCTCCACACGTCTCACGACTGTCTGTGTGTGTGTGTGTGTGTGTGTGTGTGTGTGTGTGCAGATTTAAAGCAGAGCGGTGGACTTCTAACAGCGCAGCTATGCAGACCATCAAGTGTGTGGTTGTGGGTGACGGTGCCGTGGGGAAAACCTGCCTGTTGATCTCCTACACCACTAATAAATTCCCCTCAGAATATGTCCCAACGGTGAGCAGCACTTCGCTTTCAACCTCATCCAATCCGGAATTGATTTGTGTCATTTTCTGATTATTAATTCTGATTATTGGAGTAACATCTCCAACATTAAATCATGTAAAAAAAAAAATCTTCATTTTTACACTTATTGTGCTTCTAAAAGCCCAATTAGCAAAGTACATTTAAAATAAAGAACTGTAGTTTTTCTGAGCTGGGGTCTCTGTCAGGCGAGGGTGTGTGTCAGCGTGTTCTCTCTCTGTCCTCAGGTCTTCGACAACTATGCGGTGACGGTGATGATCGGCGGGGAGCCCTACACCCTCGGCCTGTTCGACACCGCAGGTACGGCAGAATTCCACACATTCCTGAGGGGGAGGGGCTCTGGATGGCGGGACGAGACGCTTCGTGCTCCAACTAGCCGCGATTATATGAGCTTCAGGCGAATCTCAGAGCCAATCATCGTCTTTCCTTCTCCTCAGGTCAGGAGGATTACGACCGATTACGACCCCTGAGTTACCCGCAGACGGACGTCTTCCTCGTCTGCTTCTCAGTCGTCTCGCCCTCTTCCTTTGAAAACGTCAAGGAAAAGGTGAGTGTGGCGTCACAGCTGAACGAGTCCAACCTGTGACGTTATAGATTCTTTTTATCTACCGTATTTACTCGACTATAAGTCGAGGATTTTTTCCTAAAAATTTCGGGCTGAAAGTGTGGGGCTCGACTTATACGCGCGCTCTACCGAAATAGAAAATATTTTACTCAGAACAGTGCGCAGATATTTCACCCTTTCTCACGAAAATAAACAGCAGAGACACAAGCGCGGTAATTAAATGAACATTATGGACGCAAACTAAATACATCGCTCAGAAAACGAAAGGAGCATCTCTCCGCTGGCCGCTGCTCCGCGCTCTCACACACACACACACACACACGGGCGCAGTCTCACTCACACTCTTTCGGCTCAACTCTCTTCTGTCTCTAGTCTCCGTTGCAAGTGTGCGGGCTTCAAAATAAACGAGCCACAAGGTGGAATTTCCAAGAACGTTGTATTTATTCCCAAAACACGAGTAGCATTAGCCGTACTCTTAAAGGGGCGGGGCACTTTTCCCAGAAATCTTTAAAATGATAATTGCAACCAAACCAATGACAATTTAAACTTAAACATAAATTAACAATAGCTTAAATAGATTAATTCCAACATAAACAAACAGGGTTACTTGATTTTTATGCTTCCTTTACCACCAAAGATGTCTGAATACTTTTATTATTTCTATAGTAAAGGATTAAAGGTGTTCTATCATTATTTCCCTGTGCCGCTTTAGTGTCTCCGTGAGCCTCAAATAACCAGAATTGACTTTATATGAAACCCAAAATTGGGTTTCTACTCATTTTTATCAATTCACTTTTCTCTCATTTCTTTCACCCGACTTATAAGGGGATCTAAACAATACCACAGTCACACAGCTGAAGTGGGGGGGTCGACTTATAAGCGAGTAAATACGGTAATTATTAGGGCTGTCAAACGATTATTTGTTTTTTAAACCAATTAATAACACACTTCCTTGACCAAATAAATTGAGATTAATTGCAATTAAATGACCAAAGCTTGTAATATTGGAAGTTGAGGTGTAATATGTAATCACAACACTAAATAAACACTCGTTTAAATACTGCAATATAATGTTGTATAGCTTTAGTTTATTTGCAATATTTTTTCTTTTTTGTTTTGTTTTTTTAACCCTCTGAGGTCGAGTCGTACTTTACTCTAGATAAAACACACAAAAAAGTAATTTTAAGTGTTATACATCAACTGAAAGTTTGAAGTGCCCATTTTTTGTAAAAATAATAATAAAACTAAAGCGTGAAGCGCTTTTTGCCTTTGTCAGCTGAAAACAAACGGTAACTTAATAAATACTTATCACTCTAACATGAAATATGTCTACATAAAGCTTAGAATGTCTGTTTGTACGTATAAGTGTAAGTAAATACAGTGTTTATCTAATCGCTATGAATCTAAAGTGGTGAGATTTGATCCGACCGAGAATTCAGGAACTGCGTCTGTAAAAAGGGAAAAGGAAGTCGAGTCTCAGTTTTAAAAAGTTCATTCATGAACATTCAAAACACCTGCGGAGGGAGACGAGATCAATGAGAGAGTGTCTGTCTGTCCTTAAACACTTAGTGTCTAAATGGCAGCAGGTGAAAACAATCACTGTCCGCTGCTGATCCTAATGAGCCGCACCTGGTGACACAAGGAGGATCTATTCATTGCACTCCCCAAACCGAAAGTGGAAATAAAACTGCAACTGTGATTAACGGCATTAAAAATAAATGATTAAATGTGTTGTTTGTTTATGAAAATATGAATGAATGAATGAATGAATTAATTAATTGCATGCATCAGCGCGTTAACTGTGACAGCCCTAATATTATGTAATATTATGAAAAAAAAAAAAATTGACTGTGGACAGACAGACAGACAGACCAAACCCTTTTGCCCACATTTGGGAAATTACTGTTGCAGAATATTGAGAACAATGAAACTGTATTTACGGAGCCACATTAAGCAATTGTGTTTTACCAGACTGGGAGAATGGAACTTTTGCCTAAATGTGTGTGTGTGTTTGTGTCTTTCAGTGGGTACCTGAAATCACCCATCACTGTCCAAAGACCCCCTTCCTGCTGGTGGGCACACAGATCGACCTGAGAGACGACCCCTCCACCATCGAGAAGCTCGCCAAGAACAAACAGAAGCCCATCACTCCGGAGACGGCCGAGAAACTGGCCCGGGACCTGAAGGCGGTGAAGTACGTGGAGTGCTCGGCTCTGACGCAGGTGAGTCTGACCGGAACCTTCTCAGGTGTCTGATACAGAGATACTAATCCCATCCTCACACAACCACTCTCAGTCTCTCTCACACACACACACACACACACACACACACACTAACATTTACTAACTCACAGTCATGCTCGCAAACACACACACATTTAACACACGAGAGATGTCACGATACTCGAAATAGCAACTTCGATACGAGACTTGAAAAAGTAACGATACTTGGTAACAGTTTCAATACCACGGGGAAAAACTGAAACAACGTTAAGACTTTGTTTTCTTTTCTTTTTATTCTTTTTTTTTTTTTTTTTCTTTTTTTATTAAGAATATAAAAAAAACATGACAAGACTAGAACATGAAATGAGGAATCTCAAGACAATCAACTACTAAAATAAATAAGTAGCACAATATATATTATAGTTAGGCCGGACCGCAAAAAAATGCTCTACTTGAAAGGTTTTATAAATACATATGAAAACAAATTGTAGTTGTGTTGGTAGAAGCTCTCTGTTCCAGGACAAAAATGTATGTGAAAGTAAAAGAGCAAAATACTGTAATTAGTTGTTTGTGTGGTTGAAGGACGTGAGGAAGTGAGAATCACTGCAGATTGTTGCTCCTCAGCAGAGCCGGCCGAGGCACACGCGGACTACGCTCTTGCATGGGGCCCCGCGGGCATCAGGCGGCCCCCAAGAGTACATTAATTATATCGGAGATTTTTTCATTTTAAATATTGTTCTATATGCAGTACGTCGTTAAGCGGGCGAAAATTAGAACACCCCTCCTCTAGTTAACAATGTGGTACAATCCATCTGGTGCGCGTCCATATTTGAAAGTTAGAACAGCCTTTGCGCTCGTTCAAAACGGTTAAAGCTGTGACGTGTGAGAGAGAGAGAGAGAGAGAGAGAGAGAGAGAGAAGAGAGAAGGAGAGAGAGATCAGAGAGAGAGAAGAGAGACCTAAGAGAGATCGGAGAGCTGGTCCCATTTTTTTCAGCTTTTTTGTTTTGTTTCTTCTCTCTTTTCCCTTCCGTCCAAGCTCATGAAACGTTAGCTAATTTCGCTTGCATTTTTCTTTTTTGCTTGAGATTAACAATTTACCACTAAAATAATTGTTATCTTAGTCTATGATTGTTCTTTGACTGAATACAGTCATAATTCGATCAAAATAATTAATACAATGTTAAATTAAACCAATACAATTTTCATTTATTAATTATAATGACATAAATGCCAAAAATACTTGGAATTACATGAGTTGGTTAATACAGCCGCTATAGGGACAGTATCTAAATTTGATTCTGCATTTAGGTTTCTGCAAAAATCTGCTTTAAAACAAAGCAAATCCGTTTTTTAGACAGTTAAATGTGTAATAAAGCTGTTTACAGTTTATTGTTTTTCTCTGATTAAAAGCAGTTTTGCAAATCCTTTAAAACAATAACCATTTTGTAGAGGGGGGTAATAATTTTGTCCTCAACTGTGCATGCAAAATATTTCAAGAAATATCATATTAGTATTGAAATCCATTATTTCATGAAAAAACAACAAGCGGAAGAATTAACTAAAAGAATTGAACACATCTTTTCTGGACTGTAGGTGATAAATCTTGTGGGTCAAAAAGGTGCAGACTCAGCTGTTATAAGCTGCTTTTGTCATAAAAAAAACCTTCAGACTTCACTCTACTGTTGATGTTGTTATAATAATAATAAATATTATTATTGTATTGTTATTATTATTAATTATTATTATTATTATGTGCTTTGTCCAGTTAGCAAGGGCTTGGGCCGGCCCTGCTCCTCAGCTTCCTTCTGCTGCTTTAAAAGAAACAGTACACATTTAAAAACATTTGTTGTATTATTGTTTCTTGTTTTTATGATTTGATCAGGACTTTAAATCAACAAAATAAATTCTTGCACAAGTATTCTTGTATTAATATCTTGTTGGTACAGAGATCTACTTTTTTTTTTTTTTTAGTCAGTTTATATAAATACCGCTGTTCATTAAGTTGTATATGTCATGAAATGGCCTCTGAAGCTGGAATGGCCATAAGCAAAATAGTCAAATCAAAAATATAAACTGATTTAGATTAGGTATTTAATTACACATCGTCACCTACTGTAAATACAAGCGTGCTTCACTCGATCACTGATTATAGGGCATCTCTAGTGTTATTATCACCTTAATGGAGATAAACGTGACTTAAAAGCACTTGCGTTCATAATGAAAACAGTTACTAACCTCTTGAAATTCTTCATTCGCGTCTTTAGCCGAGCTAGTGGTGTTAAGCAGCGCTTGGATAACGATTTTCTGCTTTTGTTTTTTTTATTCATATTTTATATGTATATTTATGCCGTACTTCTCTCCCTTATTTTCTCCCCGTATTTTTTTTGCATTTTTTATCACTTGTATTTAATTCATATTTTATCTCTTTTTATTGTATTTTATTGCTTTTGCGTTTTTTTTTTTTATCCCCTATCTTAAACTTGTTTGTTCCGTCACCCCCCCCCTCATGCAGGACGATTGCGAAATACATTTCACCTCACGCTGTTGAAAAATAATTGTGTATGTGACGAATAAAATTAAAATTTGAAATGCGATGAGCTTCACGAACTTCTACGAGCTTTTTCGACTAAACGAACGCACAGACTGGTCAGAGTGTGTGTGTGTGTGTGTGCCTGAGCTGCTGCGTCTCTAACATCTGCTGCTTGGTTCACTCTCTCTCTCTCTCTCTCTCTCTCTCTCCTGTCTTAATAGCGAGGTCTGAAGAATGTATTTGACGAGGCGATCCTAGCCGCCCTCGAACCGCCCGAAACGCAGCGCAAGCGGAAGTGCTGTATATTCTAGAGGCGCGTGTAAAGCCGCGCATGCGTTTGCTGCTCCGTTAGTGACTCCGCCCACGGACTCGCGCTCTTCTCCTCCTCCTCCTCCTCCTCCTCCTCCTCACGCTGTCTCTGGATCTCCACTCTCGCTCCTCTGCATTTGTTTTCTACTGCTACACTTCTGTGGTTTGGCGTGAGACCTCGAGACTCCACAGTGTTTGATTTTGGTGCCATGTGTCATTGATACGACGTCTTGAATAGCGTAAAACCACCATGTAACAGGATCTGTGCCCTGAATAAAGGACGGCAGCCATTGCCACGAGCTGAAGAAGCGTCAGTCTGGTCTGTGAGTCTCTGTGTGTGTGTGTGTGTGTGCGTCCAGGCCACAGGGGGGCGCTCTCGCACGCTTTCCTTTGCTGCTTGCTTGCTTGTGACTTCTTTTCTGGTTTTGGTTCAGACTCGGGCTGCACGATGTTGAAAAGATGTGCGATTATAACATTCACATATAAAAAAAAAATCTATATTAAAGTAAAACTACTGATGACTAAAATAAAAATAGACTTGCAAAGATAAAATGCAACGCTCTCATACATTACATTTTATTCACACACAGTATAAACACACAATCATCATGATCAACATCTTGTAAACAAAATGTGTCCTAGCCCTTGTGTGTTCTGCTTTTAAATACTAATAATTATTGCAAAATATTAGTGTTCAGTCCTTATAACCGTACAATCACCAAGACTGTCTTAAAATGAGCGTCTTTTAAACGAAATGTTCTTGCCTTGTCTTTTTTTTTTAAATAATATAAATAACACAAAATAGCTTTGTGTCGGATATTTTTTTAAACTTATCCAGCCATGATTGTTTATTGCAAATAAACCACTTTTGCATTGTCAATTAACTTTGCGATATTTTTAACTGTTTGCGATGTGTATTGCGCGTCCCATTATCGCCATAACGATATTTTTTTCTAAATGTCGTGCAGCTCAAGTTCAGACGCGCAAGGTTGACGGATGCTTTACCACACACACACACACACACACACACACACACCTTTCTGTTGCGTTAGTTTGTGTTTTCCCCGCTCACTCGTCTTTCCCTCACGTGACTTTTATTTCTCCGCTCATTCCACTCTTCTGTTCTCACCTTTTCTGTCTGTGGCCCGTGTTGAGTCTCCATCTCTGCCTTGCTTTGTGTTCGCAGAAAGGCCTCAAGAACGTGTTTGACGAGGCGATTCTGGCGGCGCTGGAGCCTCCGGAGCCCAAGAAGAAGCGCAAATGTGTTCTGCTCTGAGCGCTGCCCACTGCTCCTGCCCCGCGCGCGCACACACACACACACGCTCCACTCCTCCGCCATCACCGCCACATCCGCTAGCGTGTCGACGGCTCGCGCGGCTCTGAGTCTCTAACCTCATTAGTGTGCGTTTTTGTCCCTGGTTGACACCAATCCCGACCGGAAGTGCTCGGAAAAACGGCTTTTCTCTCGCCAATATTCCCCGCATCCCTCCGTCCGCTCTCCGGCAGGAACCGTATCAGTGTTAGCAGCGGGAGGGGCGGTGGGCGTGGCGGTGTGTCTGGACCCTCCCCCCTCGCGCGTCAGGGCCGCTCGCGAGGATCAAAGTCGCTCTTTTTCCTTCTCTAGTTGTTTTTTTTTTTTTTTTTTGCGAACCGAACTCTCTGTAAAAGTCTTTACTTTGTACTGTATATGCATTCTTTTGAGGTAAAAAAAAAAAAACATATATTAAACTTAAACCTTATTTGCCTTTATCATGTGGCGTTTCATTCCGGCTGTGGCCAGCAGGGGGCGCACGCGTCCTTTAATACGAGAGGTGCGTGTCCGACAGGAAGTGACTGCGGTTTAATCAGGGAGGTCAGAGGTCAGGCTCTTCAGGTACTAGACTTAGAACGGGACATTGTATGTTAAATAAAACACTAAAGATATTGGGGAAGCACAGGACAGGCAAGTGTGAAGATTGCGAAGAGGAGGAGACAGTGGAACACGTGATGATGACATGTAAAAGGTATGAGGTACAAAGAGAAATAATGAGGGGACGGCTGAGGGAGATGGGGAGGGCATTCACGCTGAATGAGGTAGTGGGAGCAGAGGGTAGGAGAGAGAGAGAGGAGTGGTGAGGGCGTTTCTCAGAGAAACCCAGTTGATGGAGCGGGTCTGAGGGGAAGAGGGTGGAGGGATGGGGAAAGAGAAAGAGATAAGGTGGATAAATGAAGGGAAACACTCCAACCCACACTCGGGCATAGGGGGCGGTAATACGTCCAAAAGCTGGATGTCAACCGCCGTAAAAAAAGAAAGAAGAAGAAGAAGGCTCTTCAGGTGTCGACAAGCCCCGCCCACCTGCTGACGACCCGCTCTAAACCCGAGCTACCAGCATGAGGCGCAGGTGTGTGTGTGTGTGTGTGTGTCATCACTCGAACAAACACGAACCATCTGCTGTTTTCTTTTAATAACACAAGTATGTGTGTGTAGATCCGTGAGTTTCCTCGTGGACTCATCTTCTGCAGACCTTATCGTGTCTCCAGCTTTAGTGTGTGAGAAGAGTTCAGTGTTATTTACTTAGTCTCGGCCCGACACAGAGTCACTAGGCGGAATGCTTTAATGTAGGAAAATGTCTGTTGTTCATCTGTGTTCAAAATTTCGGGGGAAAAGAAGAGAAGAGAAGCTTCATCAGAGAAGAAGTGTCACGATCAGTCTGATCAACACACACACACATTTACATATGCTACACACATTAGAAAACTGAGTCTATGACTGGTTGTGTGTGTGTGTGTGTGTGTGTGTGTGTGTGTGTGTGTGTGTTAGGGTTAATGCAATCACAAAGCATATTCACACACACACACACACGTTTGAAACCATGACTGCGTTTGGATTCATTAACTGCAATTAAAGATAAGCAGAGGTGTAAGGTACTTGAGTAAATGTACTTCATTACTTAAGTATGTTTTTGGCTACTTCGTACTTGTAGTGAGTATCAAAAATATAAGCAACTTTTACTCTCTACTCCACTGCATTTGTGATTGAGTAACTGTACTTTTCACTCCACTACATTTGGATTGACACTAATCGTTACTTGTTACATCTTGATTGTGCGCGACAAACCATAATCGCGGTGAACGAGGTGATTTTGCCGTCTGTCGTCTGCTGAAGATACTGGAAGCTAATTGTGAATTAGAAACCACATGAATGTGAATTTAATTTATTTTGCACATTTGAGTTTGATTGAGACTTTTTGTTCTTTATTTAATTCATTTTACCATTTTTGAAACATCGAGGTGTTAAATTTAGTTTCTCTATTAGAAAGAAATCTCATTAGTCGAGCTTTTTCACATTTCTTTGTTTTTTTTAGCCTTAATTCAGTACGAGTAAAACACTTAAGTTCTTTTAAAATGTGATACTTTGCTACTCGGACATAGTGGTGACTTTTTACTTGTATTGGAGTAACTTTTACAGCACGTATCCGTACTTTTACTCAAGTATGGTTATCTGGTTCTTCTTACACCTCTGAAGATAATAAACGACACTATCGTCTAAGAGAACGCCGTGATCTGATCTGATGTCATCTCAACCCTCGCGTGATTCTCGTGATGTCACCGCTCACTCCGCAGGATGACGTCATCACACAGGCGTTCTCTGCGGGTCACGTGACCGCCCCTTTGACGAGTCATATTAAAAGTAGCTGAAAGGCTAACGGCTGCGCTCACTGGGCTCCTTTATTGAATTGTAGCTTGATAATTACGTTGCGTCCCTGCGAAAGCCTTCGCTAATATTAAATTACCGCGCGGTATTTCCCATCAAAGAGGCGGTGACAGGCCGTTCTGTTGGCGGGATTATGTTTCTCAGGGCAGATCTACATCTATTTCCATGCCTCCGTCTCTCTCTCTGCGGTCAGACCCGCATATTAGTCCTCAAATAGCCCAGGGAAAGGTTTCCTGCTTTGTAGCTTCACTCGTGTGGCACCAACGCGCTGATCCAGGAAACCAGAAACACGCTGATCATCTCACCCTGCTCCTCTTCATCTCACCCCTGCTCCTCTTCATCTCACTCTGCTCCTCGTCATCTCACCCTGCTCCTCTTCATCTCACCCTGCTCCTCTTCATCTCACCCTGCTCCTCTTCATCTCACCCCTGCTCCTCGTCATCTCACCCCTGCTCGTCATCTCACCCTGCTCCTCGTCATCTCACCCTGCTCCTCGTCATCTCACCCTGCTCCTCTTCATCTCACCCCTGCTCTCTTCATATCACCCTGCTCCTCTTTGTCTCAACCTCTCATCCTGCTGCTCCTCTTCTGACCCACTACTCATCCCACTCTCCTCTCCCCCTCCTTCTCATCTTGCTCCTCCCCCTATCACTGTGTTGCTCCTCATGCCACCCTGCTCCTCCTCGTCTTCTGACCCTTCCACTACTCACCCAACCGTCCTCTCACCCTGCTCCTCCTCCTCTCACCTTATTGCTCCTGCTCGTCTCACTACGTCGCTCCTCATCTCAGCCTCTTCATCATGGCGTTTGATTGTGAGGAAGACTGGGAGAAAAATCCATGGTACGAATTCTAGAATTCTAAATAGCTGTGGACTCAATTTTTGGGTTTGCTCCGAGCATCTGTGACAGCCAATCACAGGAACACGGGTCACGCTGTTCACGGGTCAGTTACGTGATGGACACTAAAGATAACAGAAGCTTTCGAATCCGTTCGTTGGGAGTTTGTAGAGTTTCATCCATGGAGGCGGATCAGTCTAAGCGTTTAATAACGGACGCATCCTTCATTCCTCCGGGCAGCTTCTATATATACGAGGCATTCTAGGACTCTTTTAAATCTGAGTTTAAAGCCGACACGCATGAAAGACACGGACCAGAAGCAGCTGCTCCACATGTGAAGCCCACGTATATTTCCACATAACAAACATTCACAGAAACGTCTTCAGTGTACGAGTCTCTTAGCAATCTATGTTTCTTTGAAAGCGTAAAGGGCCGAGAAGCGGGACGTTATTGTGCACGTGACCATAAATAACCAGTCGGTGGTTCAGTGATGGAGCAGGGAACGCTGGGAATCGATCCAGTCCCGATTCCTCTCCAATAAGTTAAAAATATAGATATTTGTATAAAAATAAGAGCGCCGCCACTCTAAACCGGGCGGGGTGAGAGGGGCGTGGCCTGCATCACCGGCACGTGTGCATCTCCACCGTCTTGCGGCACTGCTTGCACTTGACGTAGCAGCACCAGTGGAACTTGCAGCTGCAGCGATCCACCAGCTCCACCTCCGCCGTGTGGAAGCCCCGCCCACAGCACATCAGCTCGCAGCCGTCGATGGCCTTGGAGGTCTTGTTGCAGACGCGCCCGGCCGTGCCCAGGATGCCCGGGGTTTTGGGGTCGTGCTGGCAGAAGTCGGGACTGGGCTCCAGGTACACCAGGTCCTCCTCCGTGTGCGGCTTGAACTGCGAGTTCCGTGGCACCAGGACTTTGGCGCTGCCCACCCTGCGCAGCTCCACCTCGGTGGCGCCGTCAAACTTCTCTTTGATGACGTTGCCCACCTTGCGGAAGGGCGGCATGGCTTTCCAGCAGGTCTTCACCTCGCAGGAGCCTGAAACACCATGGCACTTACATTCCACTCTCATGTGGTTCAGAATGACCTTGGAACGGTAGAAAAAGACGCGGGTTTATTTGCGGCGGCTCGTGGGCGTGGCACGCGGCCTCCTCCTCGCTCACCTTCCGTCCCGCCTCGTTGTTGTGGAGGTTCATCAGGGCTCGGTTGGAGGACTGTCCTTTGCTCCTCTCCCTGACGTCCACGAAGGACTGCGAGAAGGCCACTCCGTAGGCGATGTTGTCGGAACATCCCGACCACTGGAACCCTGCGGAGACAAAGGTTCAGCATACCATCCATCCTTTCTCTCTTCTTTCATCCCTTCCTCGGTTTTCTTTTAGTCCAATCAGCCATCCATCCCTTCCTTCCATCAACTGCAAGTCTGTCTATCACTCTTCCATCCATCCCTCCCAACCGTTTCCATCTCCAATCATCCGTCTTTCCTACCATCCACACCATCTATCGCTCCATCCTTTCATCTATCCATCCCATCATGATCATTCCTCTCATTTACCCACGTGTCTGTCTCTGTAAGTTTCTTTCTACTTCCACCCGTCCCTGCGGTCAGAACAAGCTCACCGACCTTCTGGACTGACGCCGTGGACGTTGCGGTCGCAGCCGCACTTGTCCAGCTCTCCGCTGCTGCAGGCCCTGGTGACGGCGAAGGCCACGCTGGCGGCGGAGATGGCGTACACGAACGCGGCCTCTCTGGTTCCTGCGGCGGGAGCGGAAGGTCAGCTGGGGGTCAGGGGTCGGGGGTCCGGGTCGAGCCGGCGCTGAATACTAGGGATGCGCCGAATATTCGGCCACCGAAAATTTTTGGCTGAAAATGGCCAAAAAGTGCATTTGCGGTTTTCGGACGAAACACTTTTATTACCGAAACAACACGGCCGAAAGTGGATGAAGCAAGTAGAATAATGTCCGATTTGAATTAAAATCCAGCGCTCCACCTTAACTATAACTGCCGCGCTACATAACCTGAATGTACGTAACTGCTGCGGCGGTTCTCAGGACATCGGCAGATTTTTCGAGGTTGCAATTGAATTAATAGCGATTGCAGTTCGTTTACAGGAATACAGGAAGTGACGTTTTGAAAGTTAAGCACTTTGTTTGAACATTTATATTCCGGTACTGTACTTGCTAATGACGTATAAGCAGTGCTACTTTTAAATATAAGTTAGATAACATTGTAAACATGCACAATTTGATTTTACACAACAATACGTGCGAAGAACATTTACTTTTGATACTCTTGATTGTTGCAATATGCTTAATGATTATTTGCATAATTTATAACAAATTTTGTGTCATTTATTCTTTGAAACTTTATTATTAATGTATGTCTTTGCAATGCCTTGCTTTTAGAAAAGTTAGTACACCATCATAGCAATAAATGCAGTGGTACTACTAACAATCGCCATCCTTTCTTTTGGTCTTTCGGTTTTCGGCCAGATTTTCCTCTTTTTGGCTTTCGGCCAAGAGTTTTCGTGTCGCTGCATCTCTGCCGAGTACCTTGAGTGACCACCTTCCCGAAGACCGGGACGCTCTCCAGCGTGGAGCAGTTCCACCGCCGGTTCCGGAACTGAAACTGGCACTCGTCGATGGCGACCTGAGCACCCCTGCGCACGGCGTCCATCACCTCCACGTTCCTCTTGCAGATGTGGACCTGCCGCTGGATCAGGCCGCGGAGCTTCTCGCAGGTCTCCTCCTCAGAGATGCTGCCCAGCGACGACAGCTTGGCCAGGTACCTGCGCAGATCAGCGGGTCAGAGGGGGCGGAGTTAAGGGGGGGAAGGTTAGGACGATTCTGCGGGCCCGTGGTCTTTTTATAGCCAGGTGTAGGGCCCATCACATCTTATTTTCATGGGGCCTGCGCTAATCCCTGCTACACGGTTATACAGTAATAACTGATGGTAATACAGTAATCCCTCGTTTCTCGCGGTAGATACGTTCCAAGCCCGACCGCAATAGGTGAAAATCCGCGAAGTAGAGGCACAACATTTACATATTTAACACTTATTCAGACTTTTAAAACACTTTTTACAAGTACTAGTCTTTATTAAAGTTATGTTAACAAACATCTCGTCGTCCCCGCGGAGATATTGATTTTCAAGGCTGTGAGCGGGAGGATCGCGCGGGATCGTGCGCGCAGACACAGGCGTGTTTTCCACAGCTGGCGGCCCGGTAGTGGTCGCGGGGAGACGGTCGACATAGCGATTCACTTCTCCGCGGTGAGACGCGTCCGGCGGCGGTCCGTCTCGAGGCACTGCGAGCATCCTCCGCCGAGACACGCTCGGGAAAAAATGAATACGCGAATATATGTAATAAAGAAAACAAATCTGCGATACAGTGAATCCGCCATAGTCGAACCGCGAAGTAGCGAGGGATTACTGTAGTACATCGGGCTTCAGCGTCTGATGTCTCGCAGCGGGACGTCCTGTCAGATCTGTTACCCGTCGCTCCTCAGCAGACGCGCGTGATGAGCTAATGCAGACGAGGGCCGCTATCTGGGGCGTCGCCTTAGGGTCGCAGGTCAGGGCAACACGCGCACCGGTTGTAAAAATAGTGCGTGAAGCCTTATCTGGAGCCGAAGCGTCCTCCAGCGCCCCCCGCAGGCCCGCGCAGGCACGCCTCCTTCAGGCTGAAGGGCCGGAGCTGATAAGACTCAAACGCCTCCTCTCCTGCACCTGATAGCGGTGATGACATCAGCGGCCTGAGGAACATCTGTGCTGCCAGCTCCGCCCGTCTTCTGAGTGTGTGTGTGTGCCGGATCAAACGCATTATCACATGACTCAGATCAGGAACACGTGTGACGGATCATCACTCGTTTTGTTTCTGCTTTGTAATTGTCAGTGTTTGTGTGTTCTAGTCTGATCAAGCTCAGCATCTTCTCAAACATCTGCTGGTGCTCTGTGTGCGTGTGTGTGTGTGGGAAAGTCACGCTCAGACCTTGAGTGGGCAGAGTCTAGTCTTGTTTTCCCGCTCCTATCGCTGTTTTCCTCGCTATCTGGCGCGCTCAGCATCGTTCCCGGCGCTCCGGCCCGTGGGATCTCTCCATTAGGGAGGCTTTGCTGCACCTGGAAGTGTGTTTGTGTGGATCCAGATGTGCCGGCGCCGTGAGCACGCAAGCCTCTCATCGGCCTAAACCAACCCGGCGGCGAGGAGGAGGAGCAGCATCACACCTGCGCAGACCAACTGATTCTCAACCCCCGTAACCCAGAAATAGACAAAGAGCTTCAGACAAGCCTGCTGATTGTAATAAAAAGCGATCAAACGTCTCTAAAACCTTGTTTGGTGGTGATCATCGTGTCACGTGACTCCCGCGCTCCTCCGCCCTCGGGCTGTAGGGGGCGCTGCCTTCTCACCTATCAGCGGCGCGCGCGCGGGTCACGTGAGCGGACTCATCCGCGGGAACGGAAAGCGGGCTTTAGTTCCACAGGAGAGCAGCGCTTGTGTAATAACGCGCTTCTGTTCTTCTGAGGGTTTCTCATCAAACGTCCCTGCGCCTGCAGCTGAAGGATCATCCAGCTATGATGCATGAAAATGAAGGAATGAGGGATGAGAAAGCGGCAGGAATGAAGGAGAAGTAAAGTTTCACGAGAGTGATGAAAGTCACGCAAGAGGCTGAAGAAGCCGGAGGAGCTCATCATCATCATCATCATCATCATGAGTCGATCTATTCATCTATTCATCCATCCATCACCCCCCTCCTCCTCCTCCTCCCTCAGTCAGACTCTTCTCTCAGAGGGTCAGTGTTGGACCGGGAGGATGCGGAGATGATGTTCCTCAGGTCATTATCACACACTGTCACGTGACCGCGCGCGCGCGTGTGTGTGTTCTGCTGACTCCTGCTCCTGTCACAAACATCATATTTCCTGCCTCTGTCAGGCGTGTTTCTACAGGTCCCGCGCCTCCGCACACACACACTCCGCAACATCTGGCCGCAATAGCGCGCGCGCCACATCTGCCCGAGTCCCGCGCGTCTCCCTCTCGCGTCGCGTCGCGTGCGTCCAGCGCTATCACGCGGCGGTTTAAAGGCGCCGTGACGTCACGCGATTTCAACGAAGTCCCGCACCACGTTCTGACGTCACCGCGCGCGCGTTCGCTTTCGGGAGCACTTACAGCCAGTTGCTCGCGCGTGCGCAGGCGAGGAGGAGGAGGAGGATGAAGAGCAGGAGCAGTGGCGGTGACATGATGTCGTCAGCAGTGAAGGCGTCCGCGCGCTAGTCCATCACCGCCGGAGCCGCTCCGCTCGTGCGCCGCCGCCGCGTCAGGTGTGCGTGTGCGTGTGCGCGTGCGCGTCATGACCGGCCTGATGCGCGCCCGGCTGCGCTGCCTTTACACACCGGGGGCGGCGCGTCGTGTCGGGGGGCGGAGTGACGTCGGCGAGATGAAGGCGGGTTTACACGCTTTTTACTTTTTTTTTTTTTTTTTCTTTTTTTGATAAATCTGCTATTTAAAGCGCGCGTGTAAAAATAGAGTAAAACGGACTTTAAGAAAATAGAGTCGTCCGTTATCAGACGGGTCTGCCCTACGCTGCGTGACCTTTGACCCCAGGAGGTCACTGTGTTTTGCCGGAGTTATGATTGACGGTTGATGTGTGTCTGACCAACAGAGGGAGAGAGTGAGTAACGAGAGAGCGCACACACACACACACACGCACGCACACACTCATGCACACACACACACACACACACACACACACACACACACACTCACACACGCACACACTCACACAGTAGAGTGACCATATTGTGACGAAACTAACTTCTGTAATAAAAAAAACTAAATCTGTAACAAAATAATAGTCCTAGACTCTTTTCTAATAAGTAAATGAATGGATTAATTAATTAATTTTAGAACACAATCATGATAGTGATCTAAATATTAGCTCTTCTGTTATAAAATCCGCCTTCAACAATATATAAGTAATAACAGCTTAGTGTCTATCTGTTAGGGGGCAGTTGTTATATAAAAGTATTTATACCACCGATAAAAATATTTATTAATAGAGACCGTTTAAATTTATTAGCGCATTTTTGTTGCATGGGCATTATGTTGTTTATTAATACATTAACTATAACGTTTCAGGTAATAAATTAATTTCTGTGTGTCTGACCTAATAAACAAAAAATCATTAAAACACGCGGATTCTCTCTGCTTCAGTCAAACTAACGATGACATCGTGT
>CM051497.1:29408793-29419669 GCA_028031935.1 Paedocypris micromegethes | reverse complement strand
CCGGTACCTGCTGTGTGACGCCGCGCGTGTGTGTGAGAGAGAGAGAGAGAGAGAGAGAGAGTGTGTGAGAGAGAGTGTGTTACAGGAGCCACGGAGGCCAGGATCTGTTTGTCTGTCTGTGTGTGTGTGTGTGTGTGTGTAGAATAGAACAGAAGAGAAGAGAAAGCCTTTATTGTCACTCTGCACATATACAATGTTGATTATACACCATGAAATTAAGAACGAGAAATTTACAATACAAAAATTGACCGCATGAAACTACAAAAATTTACATATACGTATATAAACATTGCCAGAAGAAGTGAAATTGCACAGTAGTTACAATATTGCACATGGGTGTGTGTGTGTGTGTGTGTGTGTGTGTGTGTGTGTGCTCACATGTACATTTCATGATCATGATTCACAACAAATGACTGAAAAGAGCAACAGACTTTCGTCATCTTCTGTCGATTGACGTCACATTGACCAATCAGAGACGTCTGCTCCTGCGTCACGTCGGATCACGTGACTGTGTCTGATACAGGTCAGATAAGCCTTGTGTTGTGTGTAGTTTGTTGAACTTGCGTTTAATTTTTGTCATTTTTCACAGTAAAATCATTGTTTTCCATCATAAATGCAACTGCGAGTGCTGTTATGGTCCGTATTCATCTCCTATTTGTAATTCACAGTCTTTTAAAAACATATACTTCCATAAACCAATAAATCGCCAGTGCTGTCAAAAGTGGTCACATTCGTTACTTAAGTAGAAGTATAAATACTTGAGTTAAAACACACTTCTGCTTAAAGTATCAGCTCAATGTTTATACTCAAATCAAAGAACTGGTACTAGTACTAGTACAACAACAGCCATATTTATTCCTTTTAAACTGACTCTTTTTCCCCCAAAATTTTTAAAACTCATATAAAAAATCGACATTTCTCTTTTAAAGACTTTTTTTCACATAGCGTCTTTGCGTTGGTCTCGGACTAAGAGAAGCGCTATATAAATAATCTTGAACTTGATTATAAAAAGTAAGAAGTTAAAGTAAAAAGCAGGCGAGTGGAAATAATTACTCAAGTAAAGTATAAACAAGTCATAATTGTACTTAAGTAGCTTGACGCCTGTGTAAATAACCTGCTGCGAGAGGGTGTGTAACACACACTTGTCGTGACATTTGAGAGATTTCCCATGATGCCGCGCTCCTCTGGCCACTGAGCAGCTTCAGTTTACACGGGCCGCGCCCGCCGCTCATGCCACGCGATAAGAAGCTGCAAGGGACGTATTGTTCTCGGCGACGCCCGGGTGTGACCACAGCGCCCCTGCTGGACACACACAATAACGCCATTAAAAATACACACGTAATGTCCCAAAACCAATGAATGAGATCCGAGAAGAAAAAAATGGAGGAGGCTTGGGTTTCTGGATTCTGATTGGTCGACACACCCGTCACTCAAACTACCCTTCTCCGTTAACAAATTTGTATTATTTTATGTTTTTTATTTTTGTTATTTAGTGGTTTATGGTTGTACAGAACTATATATTTTTTCAAGTTTGTGAATTACAAATACGATATAAATACGAACCATAATTTGCAGTTGCGTAATGATCGAAAACAACGATTTTATTGTCAAAAACGACTTTAACAATTGAAACTGAATTGGGCACTAAACGTTTCTTCAAAATGTTGCCGATTGTTTTCATTCCTGTGCTGCCCCTTCAGTCCCCGCCCACCGAGCCTGTAGCTCCTCCCCCTGATGCTGATGGGCAGGTTGTGTCAGCTCAAATTCTGACTTGCACCGTAAGCGCCATCGAGAACACAATTCCCAAAGTCAGAGTGTTTATCTGTCTGTCTCTCTGTTTGATCGCCCTGATTCTGAGCTGAGGCAAGTGACCTAAACGCCACCTGGACTTTTATTTACTGTCGTGATTATATTTCACTGTTTAATTTAATTGTATTTCATCACATGAGTGTCACTGTCTCCTCCGCATGAGGCTGATGAGGAGAACCAGGCCACGCCTTTATTCTGGAGTAGCTCCTCCTCTTCCCTTGAGCTCAAGTTACTCTGTTAATCTCTTTTTCTCTCTCTCTCTCTCTCTCTCTCTCTCTCTCTCTCTCTCTCTCTCTCTCTCTCTCTCTCTCTCTCTGGTGTTGTACCGGACATGTCTAAGCCTGTGAGGAGCGGTGTTTAATGTCAGTTCATTTCTGCTGGTGCTGACAGGCTGATGGACTCCTCGACTTCTTCACCAGCTCCGGTTCTGATTCTCCTTCAGTGGATTACAGGATTTTTGACCCGGGGTGGCTGTCGCTCGGTGAAGCGTGGCTTGTGCGTCAGTGACAAATCATAAATAAAACAAACACATTTTTATTTTAATGATAATTCGTGTGAAAAAGGAAAATAGTTTTAGATAATTAAATATTACAATACAGCAATTACAAATAAACAACTAATAAAAAAAGTTGGTGTGTTGATAGTAAATTAAAAAAAAAATATTATTTATGTTATATAAAATTGAAATTTGAAATTCAATCTTTCTAAAATTGTAAAAAGACAATTTTCCAACCATTAAAAAGGGTATTTACTTCTTTTTAATACTCCAGATATATACAGATACAAATTTGATAATAAAATCCTTTTTTTTAAATAAATATTACAACACTATAATGAACACGTAATAAACTGTATCTCAGCATCAGTTAATGTGGTGATGTTCACACGAATCATTTCCATTTCTGTCCTCAAACCTTCTTGACGCTTTTATTTTGCCTTGTGAAATCATTAGTGCGACTCATCACGGCGAAACCTGTAATAACTCACTCAACAGGCGCCGACTCGCCGAGCGCAGAACGTCACGACATGTCAGAGCCTGAAGGAGCCGAGGATTGATAAACCTCCACACACACACACACACACACACACACACACACACACACACACACACACACAGTGCGTAACGGTGGGACAACGTGTGTGTGTGTGATTATTCAAAATCTGCCGCTTCCTTTCACTGGTCTTTTCCATTATAAAGCATTGAACCAATCACACCTCAACCATCATGTGACCTTTGTCACATGTCCCCGCCCCCCCCCACACCCCGCCCACTAACTCACTCTAGGACGCTGTTTCTCCAGCCAATCAGATGTTGAGCCACTTTCACCAGGCTCTTTGAGAAGGCGTGGCCTCGTCACTGAATTTTAAGAGCTGTTGATTGGACGGGACAGATTTGACTGAGCAGTTTACAGTTTTTTCTGATTGCTTAGGCACATTTTTTGTAACTATTGACTATTTTTGCAAAACTCTACACACAAATAACAAAATCCTTCACCCAATTGTCTAAACAGTGTAATTCTCTTGCAAAAGCGATCACAGCTAGATACTAGATAACTCTTCACACATTCGTAAAAATGGTGTTTTGGTGTCAATCAGTACACACAAGCCATCATCTACTAAGCACACAATGCAACAACTGCACACTGATATTATAAATACAAAACACATCTGGCTTTTGCTTTCTGACTTTATGTCAATATGAGGTTATAATTTTGTCATAGAGTCATGTAAACAAACAAGGATCCAAACTTCAAGTATTGGTGTTTATTCACACTCATCCAAACCAAGACAACTTCATAACACAAAATAGTAATCTCACAACAAAGGAAAAAAAATTAGCCAACATCATGTCGTCTTTCTGGGTCCGGCCACAAAATTTCGTCCACATCGCATGCGATATCCTCCAGTCCAAGGCAACGGGGAAAATATCTCCTTGAATGTCGAATCCAGGCCTGACATGATGCCTGGTCGATATCTCCACATGCGTCCTCCATTGCCTGTAAAAGGGCTTCCTGTAGATGAGGTTGACGGTCGTATACTTTCTAGCACCAGGTAGAGAAGAACTCCTCGATGGGATTCAGGAGTGGAGAGTACTGAGGGAGGTTGAGAGCCATGAAGGATGGCTGGTCTATAAACCAGTTGCGGACCAAAGCAGCTCTATGGAAGCTGACATTGTCCCATATGATGACATGTCGGATGTGCTCTGGTCTCTGAACAGTGAGAATGTTGTGTAAGGTGTCCAGGAATGCCAGAATGTGTGCAGTGTTATATGGGCCTAAAGTTGCGTGATGGTGAACAACACCATTTTGGCTTATAGCTGCACACATTGTGATGTTACCACCACGTTGTCCTGGGACGTGGATAATGGCACAGTGTCCAATAATGTTCCGGCCACGTCTCCTGGTTTTACTCAGGTTAAAACCGGCCTCATCTACAAAAAGTAGATGATGTCCCATGGCATCTGCTTCTAGTTCCATCACTCTCTGGACAAGGCGAAACAGATTCAACACATCAGGGCCATGCACAGCACTACAGTATGCACTGTATTCAGAAGCAATGGCAGTACAGTACAGCTTCCCTGCACATGGTCATATCGCAGTTGCTTTACACGTTCTGTGTTTCTCTCGAAAGGAACTCTGTACATTTGCTTCATTCTTATTCTGTGGCGCTCAAGTACACGACTTACGTAGTGCAGAAACGCTTATACTGTGTATATTTTGAAAGATGGTGTCATTATCAATTATGCGCTGCTGTATTTCGCGCAGTCTTATTGCATTATTTTCAATCACCATGGTCACTATATGGGTCTCTTGTTCTGGAGTGAGCGATCTTCGTCTGCCCCCAACATCTGGACGTCTAGCAATTCTGTAAGTAACAATTTCAATATTTTTGCATGTATGGTACTGTTGTGTTTCTCATTTGAGTATCCGAGTGATACAAAGTACTTACCGATTCTCATTTCGAAATGTCCTAATGATGCTTCAGTGTAGCGGCTCAAATTAGGCTGAACCCGTTGGCCAGCTTCCCTCAGGGTCATCTCATGGTTGATGACATGGTCCACTATTGTACCTCTGATGTCATCAGATATTCTATTTCTTACTCTTCTTACCCTTCCTCTTTCTCCTCCTCGTCCTCTTCTTGCTCTTCCTTGTCCTCTTCCTCTAACTTCCTCTAACCCTCTCACTTCTTCACCTCCACGTCCACGTCCTCTCCCTCGGCCTCCTCTAATTCTCACTCTTACTGCTCCTTCCATTGTCCTCCACATAGACAGCTTACATATACCTGTGGCTTATTTATAGTGCTTAGGCTGATTGCAAAGTGAACTAATTATCTAAAACAGTTTTCACATGTGAAAGTGTGTCATACGGTTGGCAAAATAGTGTTAATGATAGCAATACATGTGTATAATTTTGCTAGGAGTGTGTTGGAAATTTGTAACTGAGTGTAAGCAGTGAATTGTGTTTAAAGTTCTGCAAAAATAGTGCCGTGAATGTGTGTGTGTTACAAAATTGCAAACTGAGTGTAAAGCAGTGTTTGTGCTTTTAGATTTGCTAACTCGGTGAGTGGTTTAGCTTCACGCATTAATAGTTTTAGAAATTGTGCTACAAGAATCACAATTTGGGTTTAAGCAATCAGAAAAAACTGTAAATGGATTTTCCCGTCTGAATCTGAGCCGCACCAGTCCAATGTTGTTTTTATGCTATTTTACTTATTTTTAAGAGCAAACGACAGACCTCATCACTGTCCAGAGGAGTCGGCCAGGGCTCAGTCATAGGCCCGCTGCTTTTCTCACTATACTTACATTCTTCCGTTGTTGAAATCCTAAATATAAATCATGACATGTTCTTCCTTCTGAAAGCACAATGACGCTCAGATGTGTGTGTGTGTGTGTGTGTGTGTGTGTGTGCCTATTACACACGGCGAGATGATCCGACAAACACTTCACTTCCTTGAGAAGACGAGGGACCGGATCTGGTCTGAGGGACCGCTGTGTGTGTGTGTGTGTGTGTGTGTGTTGTTTTCTGACTTGGTACGTGTGTGTGTGTGTGTGCGCGTGTTGTTTTCTGACTCGGTATGTGTGTTGTTTTCTGACATTGTGTGTGTGTTGTTTTCTGACTGTGTTGTTGACTTTGTGTGTGTGTGTTGTTTTCTGAATGTGTGTGTGTTGTTTTCTGATTCGTGTGTGTGATATTTTCTGACTCGGGTGTGTGTGTGTGTTGTTTTCTAACTTGGAAGTGTGTGTGTGTTGTTTTCTGACTGTGAGTGTGTGTGTGTGTTCTGACTCGTGTGTGTGTGTGTGTGTGTGTGTGTGTTCTGACTCATGTGTGTGTGTGTGTGTTTTGACTTGAGTGTGTGTGTGTGTTCTGATTGAGTGTGTGTGTGTGTGCGTGTGTGTGTGTGTGTTGTTTTCTGACTGTGTGTGTGTGTTCTGGCTCGGGTATGTGTGTGTGTGTGTGTGTAGCTCCTGGTCTCGGGCTGAGTGAGACGAGACTGAGCGCTCGGCAGCAGTGTGTGTGTGTGTGTGTGTTGAGCAGTGGGTTTATTATGGGAAGCGAGTTCTTCCTGCTCGTAACTCTCCTTCAGCCCTCGAACCCTTTACTGGCCCGTCAGCCATTGTGTGAAAGGTCAGCCGCGCCGTTGCCATGAGGAAGGCCGCGCGAATCCCGCGCCATGACACACACACACACTGCGCGGCTTTGACGAGCCGTCGTCTCCTAGCAACCGTCGGCCATTGATCACGATATTGGGATTGTGACGCGGGAGCAGGAATGTTTGCGCAACCGTTAATCCGCGCGTCCGCACACAGCGCTGATGGATCCGCCATTATCCGTCTGCTGGAGCCGCTGTCAGGGTGAGGGATGTTCTGTTTGCTCCAGGAGAATCCGCAGCGTAATGGAGCTTCACCAGCGTTTGTTCACCGGACCTTCAGCTGCACAAAACGCCTTCACATTCGGCCACTTTCTCTCCTCTCATTCATTCACTTTTTTTTCTTTATTAGAGTTCCGTGAGAGAAGCGCATTAATGCCAAGTCAGGAAGAAAATAATAATAATAACAAAATTCGCAAAGAGGAAGTTAACTAAATTTAAACCGTTTTTCCTGATTGTAAATGTTTTGGATAAAAGTTGACTTAAAATTTTCCAACTTTATGTTTGTCTGTGTTAGAATTATAATTAGAGACAGGGAGTGTGATTATTAGACAATAATAACAACAAAATTCGCAAAGAGGAAATTAACTAAATTTAACCTGAACGTTTTGGATAAAAGCTGATTTAAATTGTTGATTTAAAACTTTGTGTATTTCTGTGTTAGAATTAGAACTAGAGACAGGGAGTGTGATTATTAGACATTAGTAATAATCAGTGTGTGTGTGTGTGTGTGTGTGTGTGTGTGTGTGTGGTGACGTGAGCCCTAGAGAAAAGCTTTTGTGTGACATCATCACTCCGGCAAGCTCCGCCTCTTCGGGCAGGTGACTGGCTTTTACTGGAGTGATGCATTAAACATCTGAGTCTTCATGTCTTCAGATTGATGTGTTTGTTTATCAGTGTTATAGGGATTATTTGAGTATTTGAATTATTTTTGCTTTGAGCCTGGTAATATCACTCTTTTCAAATGTAATCCTTTAAAAACAGCTTTTCTCTTGCTGACATCATTATTTGATGCGTGACGAGACCTGCTCAGACGTTAGATATCGTTCAAACGCAGTGATCGGTTGCTCACACTGCACAAAATACGTTCTTGACAGGCTAAAAAATCTTGAAATTAGACAATAAATCTTGTTATTTTTTTCTTACAAGATAAATTACCTACGTAATAAGTGTGAAAGATTACTTTGCTTATTTCAACAAAACAGGCCTTGGAAAATAATGCTAATTTTAATGATATTTTACACTAATGATATTTTAACCCTAATCTTCTTATTTTAAGAACACAATGTTTCTACTTACTAACATACTTTTTATATTAAAGCCAATAAGAACAAGAACTGAAATGCAAAAACAAATCTACCTTTGCAAAAACAAGATTTTTTTGTCTTGTTTTAAGCCGTTTTACCAAGTAAAATTTTCTCACCCCATTGGCAGATCATTTTACTTGATTAAATTTGCATTTTTTTACTCATTTTGTTTTACATTTTCTTGTTTTTTCCATGTGGATTTTTTGCACGCCTGATCCTGAGCGTGTGATTGGCCACGGCGAGTGACCTCACCTCAGCGTGACGGCGTGTGTACAAACATTCTTCCAGCGTGACACGTTTGCGGCGAACAGCAGATTCACAGCTGAACTTTTCTCGGCGAAACCGCAACACGATCCGGCCAGAAGTAATGACGCTGCACACTAAGCCCAGATAGACGCCATTGTGAGACTGCCAGAGGGGAATATTTAGCCTGGCACTGAGCGCTGCCTGACGCCGTAATGCCAAGTCAAAAAGAAAATAATAATAAAACATTCCAAACCCAAGTACAGATCAGGAATTCGGCCGAAAAGACTTGAAAACACATCATAACGTAGCCGTATTTAAACGTTTCGTA
Source organism: Paedocypris micromegethes (assembly GCA_028031935.1). Taxonomy (NCBI): domain Eukaryota; kingdom Metazoa; phylum Chordata; class Actinopteri; order Cypriniformes; genus Paedocypris; species Paedocypris micromegethes. Next base: position 29,411,332 of record CM051497.1, on the reverse strand, counting down.
TCAGTCGAGTGGAACCGGACCGACGAGGAAGCCGAGATTGACGATCGATGACATCACTGCCCATAGCTCCGCCCTCCGGTGCTCCACAGGGATCAGTGTTCGGTCCTCAACACTTTTCAGCGTCTCGTTCTTCCCCACAAACACGTGACAACACCAGCATCATCGAGACCATCATTGTCACACCTACGCTGGTTTGAAACGCCGTACGTGTGTTGAAATTACCGGAGCGTCGCTGATCAGGATCTTTATGGAATCAGATCAGTGCCAAAAATATCGAACGTAAATTTCGAAGAAATGAACGAAAATGCTTCACATTTACATTCGTTTTTTTAATTTTTCTTTAGGTTTCGTTTAAAAAAAAAACTGACCACTTCCTGGTCAAGCAGCTGTCAGTCACATTCTCACCATCCAATCAGAGAAGGGCCGCTCCCATGTGAATCTTGGGACAAAACTCCAAACGCGGATAAAAAGCGAACGAAAAACCTGAGGGGAAAAAAAAAGTTTCGAACAAAAACATAAAAAACGAACGTAAATGTGAAGCAGTTTCGTTCGTTTCTCCGAAATGTACGTTCGATATTTTTGCCACTAATCTGATTGCATAGACCTTCAGCTGTGACCCTCCACACTGCCCCCTGCCAGCTCCTCTCTAAAGCAGCGCTGCCCTCTACTGGAGTGGCATATGAAACCCTGCTAGATCTGCAGAGCATCACAAACCCTTTAGATTGTGCCATCTTAATAATAATAATAATAATAATAATAATAATAATACATTTTATTTGTAAAGCACTTTACATTTGCAAAGCAAACCTCAGAGTGCTACATAGGAGATAAAAGCATAAAAGAATAACACACTCAATAAAAGCACTTAAAAAGCTTTTCTAAAAAGGTAAGTTTTCAGGGATGACTTTAAAACAGTCAACAGGTTGATGCTTCCTCAAACTATCTGGTAGAGCGTTCCAGAGCCGTGGAGCAGCAGCAGAAAATGATTGTCACCCATAGTTTTAAGTTTTGTTTGTGGCTGTTTGAGCAGAAAAGTTCCCGTTGATCTGAGCTGCCTGGTTGTAGAGTGAGGTGTCAGCAGTTCCCGCAGATATTCAGGGGCATTTCCATGCAAGCACTGGTATGTGATCAGGCAGATTTTATAATCAATGCGCTGACGAATCGGGAGCCAGTGAAGGGAGTAGAGAATTGGGCTGATGTGTGCACATTTTCGGGCTCTTACAAGGACTCTAGCAGCACTGTTCTGGACAGCCTGTAGTTTCTTAATGTTCCTTGCTGATGTTCCGGAAAGAAGAGCGTTGCAGTAGTCCAATCTTGTGGAGACGAGGGCATGGACGAGGCGTTCAGCATCTTTATGTGCGAGGTAAGAGCGGATTTTGGCAATGTTCCGTAGATGGAAAAAAGCAGTTTTGCATACGTGCTGAACATGGAGATCGAGAGTTAGGCCATTGTCTAGCTGACGCCGAGGTTTGTGACGGAATTTGAAAGGTTAGTTGTGGTGTTACAGAAATGATGCAGGGAACTGGCAAGAGCGGATCTGATTTGGGGTTCCAATTAGGATTGCTTCGGTTTTATTGCTATTTAACTTTAAGAAGTTTGCTGACATCCACCCCTTACATCCTCCAGGCAGTTAGACATTGTTGTAATGTTTGAAGGTTTAGTCTGACATATACTGTGTTCATCAGCATAGCAGTGAAATGAAATTCCATATTTAGTGATGATCTGGCCAAGAGGCATCAGATATATATTAAACAAGGTGGGGCCTAGTACCGAGCCCTGAGGAACGCCACAGGTGACATAATGTGGGGTGGATTTAGTCTCATTAATGACCACAAATTCCAGTCTGTTCGCAAGATAGGATGCGAACCAATCCAGAGCTGCACTTGAAAGACCAATTCTGAATTTGAGGCGATGCAGGAGAATATTGTGGTCGACGGTGTCGAAGGCGGCCGTTAGGTCCAGGAGGATGAGCAGTGATGGAGAGCCTGGTCAGCAGCAGCAGTTAACAGGTCATTTGTGACCCTAACCAGAGCCGTTTCTGTGCTGTGAGAGCAGCGAAATCCAGATTGAAATTTTCATAGAGATTTGCTTTTTTAGAAATTCATGTAACTGGGCTAAAACGACTTTTTCAAGAACTTTAGAAAGAAAGAAACGGAAGGTTAGAAATGGGGCGGTAATTTGATAAGACATGAGGGTCCAGAGAGGGTTTTTTTAGAAGTGGCCGAATTATTGCTGTCTTGAGGCTTAAAGGAACTTCCCCATTTTTGATAGACTTGTTATAATGTTAGTGATGAGGGGTGTTAGAGCATCAATATTAGCTTTCAACAGTGGGGTGGGAAGAGGGTCGAGGATGCAGGACGAAGATTTCATGTTCATAATGATGCCCTTGGTTACTTCATTGTTGATGCACTGGAATTGAGGAAGGACCCTGAATGGTTTTCCAGCAGGTGTGTCAAGGTCCACAGGGTGGTGCTTCCCCACCTCAGAGCGAATTACATCAACTTTTGTTGTGAAAAATGACTGGAACCTGTTGCATTCT
>CM051497.1:29372009-29403263 GCA_028031935.1 Paedocypris micromegethes | reverse complement strand
GAGAGAAGAGAGGGAGAGACGAGAGAGAGAGAGAGAGAGAGAGAGAAAGAGGAGAGAGAGTGTGTGTGTGTTTAAGAGAGAGAAGAGAAACAGTCAGAGAGAGAGAGAGAGAGAGCTATGAGAGGCACAGAAAGAGAGAGACACAGAGAGAGAGAAAGACAGAGAGAGAGACTGAGAGAGAGAGACAGACACACACACAGAGAGAGAGAGAGTTGGGTGAAAGAGAAGAGAGATAGATAGATAGATAGAGAGCGATGAGAGATACAGAGAGAGAGAGAGAGACAGACACACAGACACACACACACACAGAGAAAGTATAGAGAAAGAGAAGAGAGAGAGAGAGAGAGAGAGAGAGAGAGAGAGAGCGATAGACAGAAAGAGAGTGAGAGAGAGAGAGACAGAGAGAGAGACAGAAAGCGAGAAACACAGAAAGACAAACTTTCTGGGAGAGAGAGAAAGAACGACTGTTGCCTGGCAGCTTGAAACAAAGCATCATGTGACCGGTCACAGTTTCCCTGTCATGAATCACACACACACACACACACACACGGGGTCGGGGGGTCCGTGTAGACGGTCTCAGCACAGCCTGTTCAAGCAAGCTGCAGTAAATCCTCGACATTTCTGAGGGTTTCAGTCTGAGGCGTCACGAAAATATGTGACATCCTTTCTGCCGCCGTAATTCACCCGATCGTCAATCACGACTCACGCGTGTCCAGAAGAGCGACTCTCGGCCATCACAGCGAAGTGACCGGTGGTTCCGTCCAGAACGGAGTGATGGTCAGAGAGGAAGAAGTGTCTGAGTGTCCCCCTGCTGGTGAAGAGCGGAACTGACGTGTGTGATGATGAGAAGAGAGAGAGAGAGAGAGAGAGTGTTTGAGAGAGAGAGAGAGAGTGTTTGAGAGAGAGAAGAGAGAGAGAAAGAGGGAGAGAGAGTGAGCAATAAGAGACACAGAGAGGCACAGAGAGAGGGAAAAACAGGCAGAGATTGAGAGAGATCTAAACCCACTAAACCCTGCTCTCCGGCTGAGCCCTGCCATCCCTGTGGTGGGCATCAGATGGACTGGTGTTTCAACTCTGCTCTCATCTTGTATCTTGTGTGTAATTTAATCGTTTCTTCTATCTTTTGGACCATATTTTCATATATTGTAGTTGTTTATTTTGGTTATTTACTGTGTATGTTTTATAACTGTCTCATCTTTCTTTTTGCACCAAACAAAGTAGCAATGCTAATTTCATTGTAACCCTGTGACTCTATTCTATTCTATTTTTTGTTCTGTTATATTCCATTTTGTTCTTTTCTATTATTTTCTTTTCTGGTTTAATCCTTTATTTTCCATTTTATTGTTCTGTTCTATTGTATTCTATTGTCATCTATCTTGTTCTGTTCTATTCTACTCTATTTTTTTCTGTTCTGTTCTATTCTGTTCTAATATTTTATTTTCTGTTTTATTCTGTTCTGTTCTATTGTATTGTACAGTACTCTGTTCTATTGTATTTTATTCTGTTATGTTCTATTATTTTCTTTTCTTTTATGTTCTGTTCTATTCTATTTGGTTCTATTGTTTTCTGTTCTGTTCTATTTTATTCTGTTCTATTGTATTTCATTCTGATATGTACTATTATTTTCATTTATGTTCTCTTCTCTTCTCTTCTGTTCTATTGTATTCTGTTCTATTCTGTTCTATTCTATGAGGCTGACTCATCAGCTCTATTGCTCTTCTAGACACTTCTTTCTTCTGACAATTCTAACATGTCTGACGCTTCTTCCGTGTGATTTAAACCGTCTTCGCTCAGTGTCGCTGACTTCAGCTCGACGGACCGAGCCACAGGAAGTCGATGATTTAAACGGGCACACTGGTTGTGTGGGCAGGTTTCTGCTGGTGCCGAGGTTCAGAAGAACATCTGCGCTGCCACGAGTCTGTAAGCAAAGATGCTTTTACCTCATTGAAAACATCTGCTTTTTCCACACGTTTTCGTCGTATCCATCCGTGTGTACAGAGCCGCTTTAGCTCAAGTTTATAGCTTTTATTATCATTTGTACAAGTCTTTCAATTCTTCAATTACTTTCTGCAATAAATGCCACACAAAAAAAAACACTGAATGTACAATTAATACACGCAAAAAACATGAAGACACGCAGGATATACAGAACAGACACTTTGATTATGTAAAGAATGGATAGAAATGCATTACAATATAATATAACATTTTTCAAAGTAAAAAAATACCGTATTTAAGCGAATAAAAGCACCCGTTTTACTCCAATTTTAGTGGCTCAGAAACTTGCGGGGGCTTATATATTACGATAAAATATTCAGGTAAATATAAGCGCTCATTTCTTTTAAATAATGGTTTCGGAGGCAGACGTGCGTGTATGTTTTTATCAGCTCAATAACAGAAATAAAGAAACGTTGCGACACTTAACAGTGGCTAAATAACACTGGCAGAAGTAAGATTAAACTAAATACAATCATTAATATTTGAACAGACAGACCGGATTGTGTCCGGTAGATTGAAAACGAAAACCAGCAGCTGCAGAAGCTTCAGATCAAACAGGAAACAGTTCAGAACCAAGAACACAGAGTCAAACACAATCTCATCGCTGTCTGCTACACAGAGAAAAGTGTGACTGAAAATGTGTGTGTTCTAATATTTACGTCTAACATAAACCCAGCTCACTTCACTCGTTTAGTGCAAAGGCTCGTGGGAACCACAGAGCAGCAAAGCATGATGGGAGGTGTAGTTTCCACTGCTACAACAGATTATTGTTTTATTATTTTTAAGTGACACGAGTCATAAGTTAGGTTTGTTAAGTGAAGAAAAAATAGCATTTTAAAGAGAAAATGTATGTAATTTAGCCAGAAACGACAAAGGAATATTATGTTTGTTTTGTGCCTGAAAAAAATTCAGTGTTGTGATTATATTCTCAGTGCGCTTATATTCATGTAAATACAGTATATACTCTATTAATCTGCAAGCTTTACACTCGCCCTGTCCAGGGTCATCATCACAACTTTTTAACTGGAATCTTCAACCGTTTTTAAATTGAGATGTTAAACAAACTGGGCTTCTCTCATCTCTCTCTCACTTTATTAGACAGAAGAATGCACTGACAGGTCACGTATCTGCCCACCCAGGATCTCCAGGACGCTGCTGCTGGTACCTACTGGACAGAGAGTTTCAGCGATGACAACTGGATCAACAGACGATGTAAATAACACTCAGAAGCTCCTGAGGACTTTTGCTTGACGTGGCCAGTGAAGACAGATTTATGAGGTTCTGGAGGAGGACGCGCACAGATTCAACACCCCAGGGTTTGTATGTTCACTTCGCTGCTTCTGGGATTCAGAAGGTGACTGGGTTTGTCGAGTCGCTGCGGTGTGATGAACAGATGAACATGGACTCTTCAGATATTTATATACACACACACTGTATAGTTAAACAGAGTACTTGTATGTAAATTAACGTACAAAATACTGTAAGTTAATTTACATACAAGTATATAATTATATTTTTATATTATCATGGTATGTGTGTGTGTGTGTGTGTGTGTATTAACTATCTCAAGGTAAAAAAAGGACCGGGAGGTGAAGCGGAACAGTAATATCCCTGATGCTGAATCCTTCCAGCTGACGATTAATGTTCCACCAAGAGCCAGAACGTGTTTATTCCCGCACTGTGGTGTTTATTTTCACGCACAGGAGAGTTTGAAGTTTAGAAGAACGTCCGTCTGTCGGCTGGCTTGATATGGTCAATATGCTGCAATCACAAGATGACGGATAGAAGGGTTGCCAAGTGCTTCTCCTGGCTGCTTTGAAACCTGACGACCTCCAGCGGAGCAGATCTCAGCGCGGGATATGCTGGTCTGCTCCACCTCCTCCACCTGCTCCAGCTCCACCTCCTCCTGCTCCTCCACCTTCTCATCCTCCTCCTGATCCACCTCCTGTTCCTCCTCCAACTACTTCTGCTCCTCCTGCTCCACCTCCTGCTTCTCCTCCAACTGCTTCTGCTTTTCCTGCTCCACCTCCTGCTCCTCCACCTCCAACTGCTTCTGCTCCTCCTGTTCCAGCTCCTGCTCCTCCTGTTCCAGCTCCTGCTCCTCCACCTCCTGCTTCTCCTCCTCCTCCTTCAACTGCTTCTGCTCCTCTTGCGCCACCTCCTGCTCCTCCACCTTCTCCTCCTCCACCTCCTGCTCCTCCACCTCCTTCTCCTCCTCCAACTGCTTCTGCTCCTCCTCCAACTGCTTCTGCACCTCCTGCTCCAAACGCTCCACCTGCGACACCATCGCGTGACACTTCAACGCTTCCTACATCTACGCTGAAGGGCTGGAGTGGGAACGCGCCTTTGATTCCTCCTCTGGTCTTTGTTCCGGCTCCGTCGTGGCCTTCAGCTGTTCATTTTCAGCATCACTCACTCCGTTCCCGTCCAGCGTGTCTCCTGTTTGCTCACGTGTCCTGCAGGGTCGGCTTGGGTTTTATGGTTTCCTCCGCCGCTTTGATGTTCCACTCGCTGGCTTTATTGTAATGGAGTCGGGTTGATTTTGTGAGGTGAAAATTGCCCCCGACTGAACCCACTTGTTTACGCTCGGAGGATTTTCACAGGATTGAGTTTCAATGAGACTTTATCTTCACTTTGCTCCGAGGAGGAGGAAAAAACGATGTTTTACTGGTTTGGCAACCTCCGGGTCAGAGCCGTAATCCCGAGAACACGGCAGACACGCACCAGCCCGATGGCGTGAGGCCCGGAGGAGTCGCTGCCCACGGGGAAACGCTCTCCTCGTGCCTGGCCTGGGTGTCTTCTGACTCGTTCTTTTATGAGCGACTGGAAGTTATTAGGAGGATGAGACCATTGTGAGAAGATTCCCAGAGATTCCCGCCTCGTTCATCAAGCCGCACACACACTGGACACACATCAAGACGTTTCAAAACAGTCTGCGATGAAAGCTCACGGTCTCAGGAACGAATGTCCCGCTGCTCTCTAACGAATCCCGATCGCACCACGTCAATCTCGCTCCTCTTTTCCAAGCCAGACTTCATTTTCGCGGAATGTTTCCTTCACACGGTGGTGAAAACGCTTAACGTGGCGGCTCGGGATTGATGATTATCTCCTGCCCGTCCAATCTGCTCAATAACAGTGAAGCTCCTGCGTTTGGTTACGAAGCCTGTCATAACTCATTTTTGTTCAACCAACATTTACGTTTCACAAATTAGCTTGGAACCGCTGAACTTGTGAATATGACCATCACAATAGTCGTTGAGTGTGGTGTTAAAAGCTCTTCTGTGCCCGTATCTGCCCAGGATAGTGGAGGGTTTGATCTGCAGGTCTCCTGAAGTGTCGAGCGACGGATGAAGGCAGATGTTCAGTGCTGCAGCGTTTGTGTGGAGCCGCCAATAAAACCCTTTAAAATCCCATTAAGCCTCTTTTACAGGCCTCAATAAATACCGAGCGTCTTAAAGCGCGCAGCCGTTGTCATGACGTGAATCCCTCAGAGTCCCAGAAGATCCTCAGCATCTGTCGTGGTCCAGTGGTTCGGGGCTTGGACTCGTGTCCCAGAGATTGCAGGGTCTGGTTTCTTGGACAACCCCACATGCTCTTGGGCGTCTCTCCTTTCAGGTTTCGCGGGAAATCTTTGTGTCACTTCCTGTTTGTCACACAACGTGAAAGGAACTTGGAAGAAGAGCAATAGACGCAACGATGTAAGTTTATTTAATTGATATTGCAAGTTTGTGTTAGAAGGTGTATGTTTTAATGTACACATGTTTATTTGATGTCGCATAAACTAGATCATTCAAGGACTGAAAAGCAACGTTGGGAAGGCGATAAGCGGCACATTGAGTGAATCCTCTTCGTTGACTGGTTAGCTTGACGTTACATCACCGCATGAGAAAGGGAATCAAACCTTCGTCTGTGTGGTTGCGAACACCAGCATTGATGGCTTCCAGCGGTCGTCTGGAACTGCCGGCCCGCGGGCCAGATACTGCTCTCCTGTTACTACTGTGTATTTATAATAATATAATAATGATTGTTCATTTGATGATCTTAAAATAAACAAGATTTAAAATAAACATCCACTCTAAATGACCACCTCGGAACCGGCCTCATCTGATTGGTCTGATTCTTTCATTTGAAATTGGTTTCCCAAGCAATTACCACATCACAATGTTCCGTGAAGAGCGTAAAGATCTGGTCTCCGCTGAAAGAGCGTAAAGATCTGGTCTCCGCTGAGTCGCCCTCATAAGTCGGTAAATCCATCTCTCGCTCTTTGAGGCGGCGATCTGGAATGAAGAAGGCCTTTCCAGAATCCGCGCGGATTAGAACGCTGAAGAGATTCTCCATTTCACCGATCTGAGGGCAGCTGTTTTCATTTGAACATCTGGTTTTCTCGTGTCATGTGTTAAAGTGTGTGTTGTGATCGCTGGAATTACGGGAGAACGCTTCAGATTATAATTACGACGCCTTATTATCATGTGAAATAAACACCGTGGCTTCACAATTTGGTCGGAGTGTGTGGAATGTCTAAACAGGAAGCTGATGTTCCGTGGTGGTTCTGGAATCGTTCGGTGAAATGAGACACACACACGTTTAGAATAGATGTTTGGTCTCAAGAACCGTTTCTGAAAATTGAAAAACAAAACGCAAAATTAAACAATTGAACATTGAATTATTATATGCGTTTGTGTTTGTATCTGAGTGTGTGTGTGTGCGTGTGTATGAGTGTGTTGTATGTGTGTGTGTGTGTGTGGGTATACATGCAGACATTGCTTTATTTTCCCCGTGTCATGTCGTGCCAGACACCATTAATACATATTGTGCCATTGGTGGATTTTTGTTTGTCTGTTTGCGCAGAAATCATAAAGCGTATGTGTGTATAATTCATCATGGAGTCTGTCGGCTTGTTTGGTTCAGTTGTGCAGCATTTCAAGTCTCACATGGGCCGCGGGTCAGAACCTCAGGAACACACACACACACATTCTATTGTTCAGCCATTGTTCTTTCCAAAGAAAATCTTAAAGTGTGTGTGTGTGTGTGTGTGTGTGTGTGTCGTTTATGAAGCCCGTCAGCGCTGGAATCAGATTCTCTCCGACATTTAAACAAGCTCCACTTTAAACAGGAGCATATTAATGAACTAGCAAGACGTTTTATTTGTTAGCAAATAAACAGAGCGCAGGAGATGCTCGAATGCAGATGTTTTCCACATGTGGCTTTATTAAGGGCCTGCGTTTCTCCGCCGAGGCGAATCTGCTCATAAAAGCACCTCGTGCCGTCTTCACAGATTATTCAATCCACCAAACGTGACGATAATTCTGCGAGTCTGGTAATGACGGCGATAATTCAGCAGGTTCACGTCACGGCGTCTGTTTCATGTGCCGTTAGGATGATGAGTAAGTCCAGCGGGAGAGTTTAGCCACGCCCACCTGCATCTGTGTGCTGTCTGTCTCGCTCTATCTCTCAGTCTCTCTCTCTCCCTTTGTCTGTCTCTGTCCGTCTCTCTCTCTGTCTCGCTCTCTCTCTCTCTCTTAGTCTGTCTCTCTCTCTTCCTTTGTCTGTCTCTGTCTCTCTCTCTCTACCTTTGTCTGTCTCTCTCTCTCTCTGTCTCGCTCTCTCGCTCTTCCTTTGTCTGTCTCTGTCTCTCTCTTCCTTTGTCTGTCTCTCTCTCTCTCTCTCTACCTTTGTCTGTCTCTCTCCCTCCACATCTCTCTCTCTCTCTGTCTCACTCTGCCTGTTTCTGTCTCTCTCTTTCTCCCTCCGCCCCCCCTCTCCCTTTGTCTGTCTCCGTCCCTCTGTCTCACTCTCACTCGCTCTCTTTGTCTCTCTCTCCCTCTACCCCCAACGCTCTCTCTCTTTCTCTCGCTCTCTCTCTCTGTCTCGCTTTCTATCTCTGTCTGTCTCTTTCTCTTCTTACCTCTCTCTCTCTCCCTACCTCTCTGTCTCTTTCTCACTTTTTCTTTCTATTACTCTTTCTCACCCTCTCACTTTTTCTCTCTCTATCTTTCTCTCTCTCTCTTTCTATTTCTTTCTCTCTCTCTCTCTCTCTCTCTCTCTCTCTCTCTCTCTCTCTCTCTCTCTCTCTCTCTCTCTCTCTCTCTCTCTCTCTCTGTCTGATAGAAAGTATAAAAGACAAAAAGAACCAGGAAGAGGCAAAGGAAGACGAAAGAGACAGAGAGAGAGAGAGAGAGAGTGAGAGAGAGAGAGTGCTACAGAGAGAGAAAGAGAGAGAGAGAGAGAGAGAGAGAGAGTGATACAGAGAGAGAGATGGAGAGCGTTTATTGGGAGCAGGTGGTCACGCATGTGAGGCGTTAACCGTGAGCAGCTGTGAGGCGGCCGGAGCTGTTCCCTGACCTGATCTATTCGCTCATCGTCTCTGCTTTTATTGTTTTCTCGGCTGAATCCTGACACGCCGAGCATCATTACCCAGAGTCTTCCTGCGACACGTGTCAAGCGTTGAGTGCTGTAAAAATAGTGTTAGAAACAATATGTGCGTTCTTCTGGGTCTCACGTTCGAGAGGCCGTCACATGTCATGCCAAATGCCCCTCCCCCTCCCACCAGCACCCAATAGAGAGAAACCACTGGTCTTCTAAAAAGCAGAGCCAGACACACATCTGCTGATGCCAGAGCTGCGTCAACATCCATGCCGAACGATAGTGTCTCATCTTTCGTGAGATGGTGTCTCTTTTATTTTATTGCTTCAAATGCTCTTTTATTTCGTTGTGACCTAAATGGTGCTGTCACGAATAATGTCCTCATGATTGAAGTTCTGAATGATGCTGTCATGAAGGTGGACGCTGATTCCACAACACACACACCATTTGCTGTAGACACTGAGCATTCCACCCGGAGACCCTGAGACCAAACCTCGGTGACTTAAAGCAAGGTCTCAGTCTTCTGAACCATTCTGCTGCTCTGGAATGGCTTCAGTTATACCGTCTCTCCTGGAGAAGAGCAATATCCACCGGTGCTCCCCAAGGTTCAGTGCTTGGGCCGCTACTCTTCCTACACAATCTCTTCTGAAACAGTCAGTTCCGATCACTTGCTTCTTCTAGTACTGCTGGGCAGACAACCCTCAACTCCTCATGGCTGTTCTATAGGATGATCAGATCTCCAGCAGCGTCTCTTCCTGTCTCAGGGTCAACCATCACCAACCAAACCTTGACATAAACTCTACGTGACTCTGCTGATCCACCAGTACAACTGTAACGAGCAAACAAGACTGCATCTCCCACAATTCCTTTTACGCTCCCAGCAGCTGGAGTGTCTCCACTAAAGCGGCACAACACCTCCACTGCTCTTTCATCACACATCTCCAGTCCAAGCCAAGCTGATATTATCAGCACCGCACCATCCATCTACAAGAAAGCGCCAGTTTCTCCAGTTGTGCCAGAGGTGAGGAGAGAATGTGGGGTCGGGTGTGATGCCCCCTGCCCGAACATCTCCCTCATGCCCGTCACGCTCCTGACCTTCTCCTCTCCACACACACTCGCCTTCTGCCACTCAGCGTAATGAAAAGCAGCCCCCATGAGCCGTCATCCTCACGCCATCTCCAGCACATGTGCGCACACGCACAGCCAGGGAACAGTGTGAAGAGTGTGACCGCGTTCTGTGCCGAATCAGCAGAGGTGTAAGGTACTTGAGTAAATGTACTTTGTTACTTTACTTAAGTATGTTTTTGGCTACTTCGTCAAAAACTACTACTTTATCAAAAATGTAAGCCACTTTTACTCGCTACTCCACTGCATTTCTGGTTGAGTAACTGTACTTTTCACTCCACTACTTTTGAAATCACACTTACTGTTACTCGTTACATTTTGACAAACCATAATCGATTTTTATAGCGGTTAATTTCTTGGGCGAACGAGGCGATTATGCCATCTGTAGTCTGCTGAAGATACTGGAAGCTTTTTGTTCGTTATTTATTTTGTTTTACCATTTTTGAAACATGGAAGTGTTACATTTCATTTCTGTATTAGAAAACAAGACCTCACGAATGGAGTTTTTCCACATTTTTATGTTTTATTTTAGCCTAAATTCAGTATGAGTAAAACACTTAAGATCTCTCAAAAATTGATACTTTGCTACTTTGACTCAAGTCTTTTTTATAGTGGTGACTTTTCACTTGTATGGGAGTAACTTATACAGTATGTATCTGTACATTTACTTAAGTATGGTTGTCTGGTACTCTTTACACCTCTGCGAATCAGATGCGTCGGGACTATTATACGTAAATATAACTGATAATGATGTCATTATGAATGATGAAGATGCTAATGAGGAAGTTGTGGATGTGATGAACACTGCAACAACTTTGACATCTGCAAACGAAAAGTTTCACTCTGCAAATACTCACACACACACACACACACACACACACACACACACACATAATGATTTCAGACTGCTGGAGCGCGGTGAATGTCCTGACACTTTTAGGTGAACTGCTGATGGGTGGAAGTGAAACTGCGGAGCGGCTCCAGACAGACGAGCTAATCGTGCAGCTCAGGAACCAGCGGCGTGTGAGTGATGGAGAGATTAAAGTACCGGTGATTTCCACGGCCGTCTTCACCTGAGCTGGGCTCTCGTCCGCCTCAGCAGGTTTTGTGCTCTCCGTCATTTTGGGACTTTTCATTACTCCGGGCAGAAGCTCAAGCGGAGATACCACACGCTAAATGCCCCAGACTGTTTACCCGGGGCAGTAAACGCCAGGCCAGTGAATGTCCTGTGGGACGCTAACGTGCCTGTGGTTAGTCGTGGCAGCAGCCATCAGTCATCCTGAGAGACAGACAGCTCCAGACTTGCAGACAGACAGCTCCAGACCTTCAGACAGACAGCTCCAGACCTGCAGACAGACAGCTCCAGACCTGCAGACAGACAGCTCCAGACCTGCAGACAGACAGCTCCAGACCTGCAGACAGACAGCTCCAGACCTGCAGACAGACAGCCTCAGACTTTCAGACAGACAGCTCCAGACCTGCAGACAGACAGCTCCAGACCTTCAGACAGACAGCTCCAGACCTTCAGACAGACAGCTCCAGACCTGCAGACAGACAGCTCCAGACCTGCAGACAGACAGCTCCAGACCTGCAGACAGACAGCTCCAGACCTTCAGACAGACAGCTCCAGACCTGCAGGCAGACAGCTCCAGACCTTCAGACAGACAGCTCCAGACCTGCAGACAGACAGCTCCAGACCTGCAGACAGACAGCTCCAGACCTTCAGACAGACAGCTCCAGACCTGCAGACAGACAGCTCCAGACCTTCAGACAGACAGCTCCAGACCTGCAGACAGACAGCTCCAGACCTTCAGACAGACAGCTCCAGTCTTCAGACAGACAGCTCCAGACCTGCAGACAGACAGCTCCAGACCTTCAGACAGACAGCTCCAGCCTGCAGACAGACAGCTCCAGACCTGCAGACAGACAGCTCCAGACCTGCAGACAGACAGCTCCAGACCTTCAGACAGACAGCTCCAGCTCCAGACCTTCAGACAGACAGCTCCAGACCTTCAGACAGACAGCTCCAGCCTGCAGACAGACAGCTCCAGACCTGCAGACAGACAGCTCCAGACCTGCAGACAGACAGCTCCAGACCTTCAGACAGACAGCTCCAGACCTGCAGGCAGACAGCTCCAGACCTTCAGACAGACAGCTCCAGACCTGCAGACAGACAGCTCCAGACCTGCAGACAGACAGCTCCAGACCTTCAGACAGACAGCTCCAGACCTGCAGACAGACAGCTCCAGACCTTCAGACAGACAGCTCCAGACCTGCAGACAGACAGCTCCAGACCTTCAGACAGACAGCTCCAGATCTTCAGACAGACAGCTCCAGACCTGCAGACAGACAGCTCCAGACCTTCAGACAGACAGCTCCAGACCTGCAGACAGACAGCTCCAGACCTGCAGACAGACAGCTCCAGACCTGCAGACAGACAGCTCCAGACCTTCAGACAGACAGCTCCAGCTCCAGACCTTCAGACAGACAGCTCCAGACCTTCAGACAGACAGCTCCAGTCCTGCAGACAGACAGCTCCAGACCTGCAGACAGACAGCTCCAGACCTTCAGACAGACAGCTCCAGACCTGCAGACAGACAGCTCCAGACCTGCAGACAGACAGCTCCAGCTCCAGACCTTCAGACAGACAGCTCCAGACCTTCAGACAGACAGCTCCAGTCCTGCAGACAGACAGCTCCAGACCTGCAGACAGACAGCTCCAGACCTTCAGACAGACAGCTCCAGACCTGCAGACAGACAGCTCCAGACCTGCAGACAGACAGCTCCAGACCTTCAGACAGACAGCTCCAGCTCCAGACCTTCAGACAGACAGCTCCAGACCTTCAGACAGACAGCTCCAGTCCTGCAGACAGACAGCTCCAGACCTGCAGACAGACAGCTCCAGACCTGCAGACAGACAGCTCCAGACCTGCAGACAGACAGCTCCAGACCTGCAGACAGACAGCCTCAGACTTTCAGACAGACAGCTCCAGACCTGCAGACAGACAGCTCCAGACCTTCAGACAGACAGCCTCAGACCTACAGACAGACAGCTCCAGACCTGCAGACAGACAGCTCCAGACCTGCAGACAGACAGCTCCAGACCTTCAGACAGACAGCTCCAGCTCCAGACCTTCAGACAGACAGCTCCAGTCCTGCAGACAGACAGCTCCAGACCTGCAGACAGACAGCTCCAGACCTGCAGACAGACAGCTCCAGACCTGCAGACAGACAGCTCCAGACCTGCAGACAGACAGCCTCAGACTTTCAGACAGACAGCTCCAGACCTGCAGACAGACAGCTCCAGACCTTCAGACAGACAGCTCCAGACCTTCAGACAGACAGCTCCAGTCCTGCAGACAGACAGCTCCAGACCTGCAGACAGACAGCTCCAGACCTTCAGACAGACAGCTCCAGTCCTGCAGACAGACAGCTCCAGACCTGCAGACAGACAGCTCCAGACCTGCAGACAGACAGCTCCAGACCTGCAGACAGACAGCTCCAGACCTTCAGACAGACAGCTCCAGCTCCAGACCTTCAGACAGACAGCTCCAGACCTTCAGACAGACAGCTCCAGTCCTGCAGACAGACAGCTCCAGACCTGCAGACAGACAGCTCCAGACCTTCAGACAGACAGCTCCAGACCTGCAGACAGACAGCTCCAGACCTGCAGACAGACACTCCAGCTCCAGACCTTCAGACAGACAGCTCCAGACCTTCAGACAGACAGCTCCAGTCCTGCAGACAGACAGCTCCAGACCTGCAGACAGACAGCTCCAGACCTTCAGACAGACAGCTCCAGACCTGCAGACAGACAGCTCCAGACCTGCAGACAGACAGCTCCAGACCTTCAGACAGACAGCTCCAGCTCCAGACCTTCAGACAGACAGCTCCAGACCTTCAGACAGACAGCTCCAGTCCTGCAGACAGACAGCTCCAGACCTGCAGACAGACAGCTCCAGACCTGCAGACAGACAGCTCCAGACCTGCAGACGACAGCTCAGACCTGCACAGACAGCCTCAGACTTTCAGACAGACAGCTCCAGACCTGCAGACAGACAGCTCCAGACCTTCAGACAGACAGCCTCAGACCTACAGACAGACAGCTCCAGACCTGCAGACAGACAGCTCCAGACCTGCAGACAGACAGCTCCAGACCTTCAGTACAGACGCTCCAGCTCCAGACCTTCAGACAGGACAGCTCCAGTCCTGCAGACAGACAGCTCCAGACCTCAGACAGACAGCTCCAGACCCTGCAGACAGACAGCTCCAGACCTGCAGACAGACAGCCTCAGACTTTCAGACAGACAGCTCCAGACCTGCAGACAGACAGCTCCAGACCTCAGACAGACAGCTCCAGACCTTCAGACAGACAGCTCCAGACCTGCAGACAGACAGCTCCAGACCTCCTGCCAGGCTCTCAGCACTCAGCAGTAATGAGTTTTCACACTGTGGTCAGCAGGAGCGTGGTCAGGAACGGCTCTGAGCTGGACGAGCTGAGGAAGGCCTGTGCTCCTGCTGCTCCCCCCCTCCTCCTCATCTCAAAATGATTTATAAAACAGAACTGGCTGCAATTGACTCCCACTCGGATCCTAATATAAAGTTATAATGGGACTCGGGCCTGAGAGCCAGAACTTCACCACAGCTCCGAGCAAATACAGCCGACTGCAGGAGCCCAGGAATAACACTGTGAATGATCTCTCTGTGACGCTGCGTGAATGAAGGAGCCAGGGTGAAGGTCAGTCCCTCTCTCTCTCTCTCTCTCTCTCTCTCAGTCTTTCTCTCATTCACTCCCTCTCAAGTGTGTGTGTGTGTGTGTGTGTGTGTGTGTGTTTGTGTGGATCTCTGAATCTCTTCACTGCCTCTATTCTCTCCTTCACACTCTTAAGGTTCTCTATAGTCTTTTTGTGTCTCCGTTTTGTCTCTTACTCCGTTTAGTTTCTTCTACAGTACATCACTAATACTCTTTGGCTTTTCCCCAATCAGGGGTGGCCACGGCAAATCCTCCTTTTCCACCTCATTCTAACCTGAGCATCTACCACTCTGACCGCAGCAAAGCTCATGTCCTCTTTTATCACATCCATATATCTCCTCCTTGGTCGTCCTCTTGCCCTCTTTCCAGGCAGCTCCATCTCCAACATCCTTCACCAACATACCATATACCAATATTCACTATCCCTCCTCTGCACATGTCCAAACCATCTCAGTCTGGCCTCTCTGACATTGTTGCTAACACAAGTAACGTGAGCTGTTCCTCTGATGTGCTCGTTCCTTATTCTGTCACTCCTGAGGAGAACCTCAACATCTTCATCTCTGCTGCCTCCATCTCTGCCTCATGTCTCTTTCTCACTGACACTGTCTCTAAGCCATAAAGCAGAGCTGCTCTCACCACTGTCTTGTACACCTTTCCTTTGAGTCTAGCTGACACTCTTCTGTCACACAACACTCCTGACACTAACCTCCACCCGCTCCACCCTGCCTGCACTCGCCTCTTCACCTCTTCTCCACACTCCCCATCACACTGCACTGTTGATCCCAGGTACTTAAACTCCTGCACCTTCTTCACCTCCGCCCCCTGTAACTTCACTTCTCCACCCTGCTTCTCTCGTTTAGAGCCTCTTCTTTCCAGAGCAAACCTCCACCTCTCTAGCTCTTCCTCCACCTGCTAATCACTGTCATCTGCACACATCATTGTCCAGGGAGGTTTCTGTCTGACCTCATCTGTCAACCTGTCCATCAGCATAGAAAACATGAAGGCACTCAAAGCTGATCCTTGGTGTTGTCCCACCTCCACTCTGAACTCCTCTGTCTGGCCTGATCTCACCACCGTCTTACTCCTTACAAAGAAATCGGCACCAGAATGTTTCTCCTCCGCTCCTCAGGCAGCTTCTCGCTCTCTAGAATCTCTCTCCTTCCACCAATTTGCAGCCACTAACCTATTTCCAATGACCTCGTCTACCTAGGATGTAGTCCACCTTTGTACTCCTACCTCCACTCTTCAGTCCAGGGTGTGACCCGCATCAGGCCACGTGAGCTCCGTATGACCCGGAAATGGAAAGAGAGGGGAAGTTGCCAGGTATGGCTCACACATCTGTCATTTGCAATTTTTGTAATTCATCCAGTCAAGAGGGGGTCCATTGAATGACTTCCAAAAAACAAATTAAGGATTTTATTAATTAATTAAGAAAATGGATATGTATTAAACACACACACACACACACACACACACACACACACACACACACACACACAATAGCTTTTTAGTCCAGTAATGCAGCTTTTCAATTAGTTGGATTTAATCTTAGTTGTTGTAGACATTGAACTATAATTAAATTCTGCACATGATTTATGTTTTCACTCGGACTTTCGGAGGAAGTGCTTTTCTTGTCTCCCAGAATATTACTATCAGCATGTGTAGCCTAGCGTTAGCATTAGCAGCGAGGGAACCAGGCTGACCCGGCTCGATGCGTGTTTGACAGCGCCAGCATCAGATACGAGTCTTTGAACAACATCCAAATGCTGAGGTCCAAAATATTATGCTTTATGATGTTGGCAGTTCTAGCAAAGCGTTTTATTTTCACAAGCTGAGCTCATGTGCTACTGAAAAACATCCCGGCAGAACGGGGCAGAAAACCCTTTCACAACAAATAAAGAAGCGATTTTATCGTGCTAAAGAAACACGGCAGATGAAGTGTGTGTGGATGCGTCAGTTACTAAAGCGGTTCGGCCCGATTCGCTCCACTGACGGAACCCGCGCTCAGCAGAAACCCTCATGTGGTGCGAGAACCCGTTTTGCTACAGCAGTGAGTTTGCGACCCGTGAATCTCCAGGCACCAGCGTGACCAGCCGTTCCACAACACGTCTCTCACATAAACAGCTGAGAACACCTGCTGCTCTCACGACTCTACACGCCGCCTCACAACTATTCACTTCTGGATTCTGCTTAAAAAAATCGAAAAAAAAAAAAAAAATAACTTTTGTTCTTTTTCAGTTGCTTTTTAGAATAGAATAGAATCGAATGGAATAGAATAGAAGGCCTTTATTGTCATTGCATCACTTGGTTACAATGAAATTGGAAATACTACTCCATTTGGTGCAATACAAGTATATAAAAGAAAAAAAAAGCACACACAGAATAAAAATGTAAGAAAATGTACATAGGATAGGCTATAATACAAATAGTACCTCTAGAAGAAAGATATAAATATAAAATGAGAGTAAAAAAATAAATAAACATCTTTGTAAACTTTTCCAATAAACAGTGATATCAGGAAGCAAAGTTTGCTTATTACACGGGGGAATGAAGTGGCATGTGCCAGTGGTGAATTGCACAGGTATAAAGTGACTTTTTAGTGCAGTTGTCAGTTTTAAATCTGGTGTCAAAAATAAACACGGGGGGAAAAAAACATTCAACACTGATTCTGAACTAATCCTACACAAAGCTAAACTTAAAATAATCTAAATCTATACTAAACTAACTTTACACTAAACTAATCCCACACTAAACTAACCCTACACAAAGCTAAGCTTAAAAAACTCACTCTATACTAAACAAAAAAACACTAAACTAATCCCAGACTAAACTGACCCTACACTTAACTAACCCTACCTGTACACTTAACTAACTCCACACTAAACCAACCTAAAACTAACTAAACCCGCTAAAAACCAATTCAACACTAAACTAACCCTACACCAAACCAGCGTTAGATTTTGACTCCAGGAAACCTCCGCGAGCTCAGACTTAATAAGGAGGATCAAAGTCTAATTTATAACTTTGATTTTCATTATCCATTCCATCCATTTTTTTTTCTGACCTCTACTTCTCTATTTCTCTCTCTTTCTCTGTCTCTCACTCTCTTCTCACTCTTTCTCTCTCTCTCTGTCTCTCTGACCGTTTTCTCTCTCTCTTCTCTCTCTGTCCTCTGCCTCTTTCTTTCTTTCTCTCTCCCTCTCTCTGTCTTTCTCTCTGACTGTCCTTTCTCTCTTTTTTCTCACTTTGTCTTCCTTTTGTCTCCTCACTTTCTGTCTTTCTTTCTCTCTTTCCCCCCCTCTATCTCTATCTTTCTCTCCTCTCTCTCTGTCTCTCTGACTGTCCTCTCTTTTTTTTGTCTTTGTCTCTCTGTGTCTCTCTCTCTCTCTGTCTCTCTCTCTCTCTCTCTCTCTCTCTCTCTCTCTCTCTCTCTCTCTCTCTCTCTCTCTCTCTCTGTCTCTCTCTCTCTCACTTATCTCACTCGCGTTGTGGCTATAGAAATGTAGAGACAATTCCACATGCTTTTCTACAGTCTGTGTGAAAGACTGTTTTAAATCGCAAAACATGTGTGAAGAGTGTGATGAATGTTTTTGTCCGGAAAATTTTATCTTTGATTGTAAGTATTCACGGGCAAAGCGTATCCAATGTCAAATTCTAAATTTCATCACGGGGTAAGCAAAAATAAACGCAATTTATTTGAGTCGAAAACGATAAATTGAAGACGGAAAAGATGATGATGTCACGCGCAGGTTCAGAGGTCTTTTCAAAGCGAGAATACGGATTGATTTGATGCAAAAACAGGTGATTTATGTTCCTTTGAGTTTAAGTGGTGTAGTCAAGGGTTTCTGTGTGAAGTACATGATGGAGAATAGACCTTGTGCTTTTAGATGTCTTAACAGCATCCTCTAAAGGATTTTAGAAAGTTGTCCAGCTAAAATGTTCACGAAAATGTGAAAAATATTGTAAATAAAGTGGTTGTAAAATTAAAATAAAAATCTCTCACTATCTTTCTCCCCTGTCTCTCTCTTTCGTTGTTCCCTCTCTGTCTTTTTCTCTGTCTTTCTTCTCTCTCTTTCTCTCTCTTTTTGTCTCTCTCTCTCTATTTTTCTTTCCTTGTCCTCTCCCTGACTCTCTCTCTCATTCTCTCTCTGTCATTCTTTCTTTCTCTTTCTGTCTTTCTCTGACTGTCCTCTCTCTCCCCCTTTCTCTTCGTCTCTCTCTCTCTCTATTTCTCTTTCTCTCTGTACTCTCCCTTTCTCTCACTCCCCCCTGTCTCTCTCTCCCTCTCTATCTTTCTCTTCTCTCTCTCTTTTTCTTTCTTTGTCTCTCCGTCTGTCAATCTCTCTCTCTGAGTGTCTTCTCTCTTTTTTCTCTTTGTCTCTCTCTGACTGTCCTCTCTTTTTTTCTCTTTGTCTCTCTCTCTTTCTCTGTCTCTCTCTGTGTGTGTGTGTGTGTGTGTGTCTCTCTCTCTCTCTCTCTCTCTCTGTCTCTCTCTCTATCTCTCTCTCTCTCTCTCTCTCTCTCCCACACACACACACACACACACACACACACACACACACATAAAGGGCCTGGCCTCTGTGTTTCGGGCCTGAGCTAAAAGGCATTATTGATTCTATCTCAGCTAAACTGGTGTCTACATTCCCTAAACATAAACACTGCGCTGTGGCCGGTCCGAGCCGCTCGAGCTCTAAGTGTGTGTGCGCGCTGCCAAAGCAAACAGCAGTAATGAGCGCGAGGCGTGTGCGCACACACACACACACACTGAGACGCTGTCAGGGCCAAATTAAAAGAGCCAGTGTTTGGAGCGGCATCATGTTCAACAAGCACATCTTGTATTTGAGAATCAGCGTCAGGGAGAGAAACGAGGCAAAAAACAAGCCGGGACTTATGGCCAGACGGTTTGTTGACCTTCACGTCGGGTCATTCGCACCAGCCGAGAGGGAATTTGCATTAATGCATTAAAAATTAGATCCATCATAGCCACGTGTAAAATTCTTAAATCTACAAAACAAAAAGTGTGTGTGCCTCTAAATGTGGCTGTGTATATGACACAAACACACTTATAAGCCAAATATAGGCGTACGCACACACAGACACGTGAGTGTGTGTGCGTACATGTGTATTTATAGATTGTAGGAGGAGTCGCGTTGCTATTTTGTTAAATCTACATGATGGTTGGGATATTTAGTGGTTGTCGTGGTGACGTGTTTGTTTGATCACATGGTGGATGCCTGAGGTCACACGCACTCACACACACACGTCAGGAGGAAACACACTCTTTCTCTGGATGGTTGCGTTCTCCTCGTCAGTGGATCTCCAGGATCTTTCACTGCGTTTAACTTCACCAACAAAACTTTGGTGTCCAGGTATCTATCTATCTGTCTGTCTATCTATCTATCTATCTATCTATCTATCTATCTATCTATCTATCTATCTATCAATCTATCAATCTATCTATCTATCTATCTATCTATCTATCTATCTATCTATCTATCTCCATATCTCTCCAGGTCTCTCTCATTCTATCTATATTTTTCTATATTTTCCATTTATCGCCATTTCTATATTTTCCTATTTTTCTATATTTCTCCATATCTCTATATTTCTCCAGGTCTCTATCTATTTTTTTCTATATTTTCCATTTCTTCTATATTTTCCATTTCCAATTTTTGCCATTTCTATATTTTCCTATTTTTCTATATTTCTCCATATCTCTCCAGGCCTCTCTCTCTCTATCTATATTTCTCCAGGTCTCTATCTATCTATATTTCTCCATATCTATCGCTCTCTGTTTGTAGATCCATCGGCACTTCAAATAAAGCGACATAACTCTTATCCACTTAAGAAAGACGTTTACGAGGGTTGTGTAAGTCCACACACACACACACACACACACACACACACACACACACACACACAGTTGAGGAAGATCAAGCTTCTCCTGCAGGCAGTAAATGTCGGCTGAGAACATGTCGTGCTGTCTGATCATCAGGAAACTGTGTGTTTCAGTGAACTTGAGCTTCACCGTGATGGACGTGCTGGAGGTTTCTGGCGTCTCTTGTGCCACATCGTCCCCTTCCACCGGGAAACTGCTGCCCCCTCGTGGCCGGAGCCGGTGAGTGTCTGAGTGAGTGCTTAGTTTAGACTAGCGATAGTTTAGTTTAGTGTAGTGTTAGTTTAGCATTGGTTTAGTTAAGCAAGGTATTTCGATATGGTATTAAACAATAACATAGTAAACAATTCCGTATGTTTAATATCGGTTTAAGGTAAGCCAGGGTCAGTTTAGTGTAGGGTTAGTTAAGACTTGGTTTAGTTTGGTGAAGGGTTAACTTAGTACTGGTTTAGAATGTTAAGCAAGGATCAGTTTAGTGTAGGATTGCTTTAATGTCAGTTTATTTAGTGTAGGGTTAGTTCATTCTAATTTTATTTAACCCTCCTATTATGTTAAAAGTGTAAAAATAATAGAAAAAACATAGCATATGCATATAGCATATATTTCTACATATGAACACAAAATGGTTCAGTTGACATATTTGTAACGCACGCTACATGTTTCTGTTACAATGATAATGTACGGGTCAGTTTAACCCTTCAGACAAAATAGAAGCTACAATGAGTCAGAAAGATCACTAATGTGTTTCTTTCCAGCAATGAGACATATTACACCGCTGTCTCTCTCTCTCTCACACACACACACACACACACACACACACACACAGAGTATCTTATCACAGTATGTAATATAAATGTGTAGCGTAGTGTTACATATACATTCATTGAATCATTATATGTTTCACATGATTTTTTTTTACACCAAATAAGACACGCTTAAGTGTTTAAAAGGGAAAAGAAATAACCTTTAATTATTTTCAAGGTATTTTTTAGCCGAACATAAAAGGAGGGTTAAGGTGAGGATAGCTTAGTGAAGGGTTAGTTTAAGGTGGATTAGCTCTGTTTAGGGTTACTATAAAGTAGGATTAGTTTAATGTAGGGTTAGTTTAGTGTGTGTGGGGGGGTGTTTTTGTCCCATTTAATTTCTAATTTGTAAAATAAATCTGCTGATTTTTTAGAAATGCAATTCTCTCCCAGGTGTTGAGCTACTTGTTGTTTTTCCAGAGTAAGAGTGCGACTCCTGAAAGCGTCGTGTGTGCATCCCGGACCCCCGTGCCCTGAGCGGTGCCAGCCTCCGAGCCAGCAGCGGTGGGTTTGTGCGAGTGGAAAGTCTGTGGGAGGGGGTTTGTTGCGTTTGGGATCAGTTGTTCTTCCTTGGATATTATTGCAGAGCGAGTCTCGCTCTCCTGTCCTGCGGATGGAATCCAGGAAAACACATCGGAATGTGCCATGATAAAGCTCATGTGGCAGAGGGCACGAGCACATCATCATCATCATCATCATCATCACTGAGGCCCGTCGCCTCTTCTACAGTGACGCTTTAATGCCTCGCCAGCAGAGGTGTAAAGTACTTGAGTAACTGTACTTTGTTACTTTACTTAAGTATGTTTTGGCTACTTTGTACTTGTAGTGAGTATCAAGAATAGAAGCAACTTTTACTCTCTACTCCACTGCATTTGTGAAAGAGTAACTGTACTTTTTACTCCACTACATTTTGATTGACACTAATCGTTACTCGTTACATCTTGATCATGTATCAAACCATAATCGCGGTTACTTTCTTGGGCGAACGAGGTGATTTTGCAATCTGTCGTCTGCTGAAGATACTGGAAACTGATTGTGAATTTGAAACCACATGAACGTGAATTTAATTAATTTATTTTGCACATTTGAGTTTGATTGAGACTTTTTGTTCTTTATTTAATTCGTTTTACCATTTTTGCAACATGGACGTGTTAAATTTAGTTTCTGTATTAGAAAACAAAATCTCGTTAGTAGAGCTATTTAACATTTCATAGTTTTTTTTCTAGCCTTAATTCAGTATGAGTAAAACACTTAAGTTCTTTTAAAATGTGATACTTTGCTACTTGGACTCAAGTCTTTTTCATAGTGGTGACTTTTTACTTGTATTGGAGTAACTTATACAGCACGTATCTGTACTTTTACTCAAGTAAGGTTGTCTGGTACTTCTCACACCTCTGCTCGCCAGCTCTCAGCGTTTGTATAAAGGACGATCCAAAAGCTTTGAGCACTTCATCCCTCGGTGGTCCATCTGTTCGTGACACCTTCTAAGTGTTTTTCTGGTGATGCGAGGAACCGCTGATGCTCCTCTGGATAGACTGAAGTAGCAATAACACTAGTCACTCACCATCATTTGTTCTTCTCGAAATGAGCTTTTAAATGGTGCGGCGCGAGGGATTGAGCAGAAACACTGGGATATATTTGAATTCCGACGCGTCTGGGAGAGAAATGTTTTTATTAGCGTTTCTGAATGATGAAGTGGCTGTGAGGTCACACACTCGAACGTGATTTGAATCCGGGTTTGGCTAAATCTGTGTAAACACGTGCGGTCGGTGCGTCCTCTGGTGGCGTAAATTAAATTCTGTCCTGAATTTTACGATTTATTTATTTATTTTATTCTGTGCACATAGTGTAGGAAATCCTCATGTGTAAGACAGAATTTTAGAACACCGGCTCACCTACACAAATCTATTTCTGACGTGTTTGTAAAATAGAAATTATATACACGTTTTATTAATTCAATAGCTTTTTTTAAATAATGTAAATGTCGTCGATTTTATGTTGTCTTACACAGACTCTGGGTGTGTGTCGATCGTCCTCTTTCTCACTTTAATTATCTCACTCTCTCCTTTCGTCTGATTTTTCCTCGTCTGTAATTCTCTCACTTTCTCTTTTCGTCCGTTTTCTCTTCGTCTCTCTCTGTCAGCATCATTCTCCGTCTCTCGCTCGTGAAGCTGTGGGCGTCTGTTCCGGTCGGAACGTTGCGCCAGTCCTTTGTTTCCGGTCGGGTTTATTTACCTGCGACACACGATCCGCTCCTCCGCCGAAGCTTCGCGCTTGATAATAACGCTCGTGAATCCGCAGGTAAGAAGCGCAGCATCGCGTCTTGTCGCCGACTCTTTATTTCTCGCGCGATCCGCTAACAAACAACCGAGCTGACGTGTGGTTTCCGCCGCGCTGACGCTAAGCTAACAGCTAAGCTAACCCTGTTCCCCGCAGGTCTCGCGTGGAGATGGAGCCGGTGTGTCGCAAGGACAAGCAGAAGCATCAGACGCCGACACGCGGGGACCGGGGGAAGCAGAAGAGCGCGCAGCAGGAGCTCAAGCAGCGACAGAGAGCCGAGGTTCGAGTCACGATCACGTCAGGGCCCAAACACATCAAACGTCAACGTCTAACAAACGGACGAAAACGCTTCACATTTACTTGTGCTTCTTGTTTTTTTTTCGCGTGCAACCTTCACAATTTCGTTTGAAACTTTGTTTGGCTTGGGATTTTTCGTTCGTTTTCTCTTTCGTGTTGATTTCTGGCCCGAGTTTCACGTGGGGGGCGGGTCTTACTCTGATTGGCTGGCGAGAATGTTCAAGTTCATTTATGTAGCGCTTTTCTTAGCGCGTACAAGTTCAGCGATTGTAATCCTTGACATTCCCTGCTTTTTTAAATATTAGTACAAAAACTGTGATTTAAGTGTTATTTTTGCACAATATTGGGTATTGCGGCAATATTATGGTTGCGGCAGAAACTTCAGAATAATAGTTTCTTCACATCGAAATACTGTGAATGTGCCGTGCTCCCGATATTGAAAATAGTAATAAAATGTTTTGTTTGTTTTAAAAACTTTAATAATTCTGTGCTAACTAGAATTTAATGTGAAACCCAGTGGAGGCGTTGTCTTTCCGGTGCAGTGAAGATGATGATGACGACGACGACGACGACGATGATGATGATGATGATGGTGTCGTGTCGGTTCAGACAAACTCATCACTACAGACGGATAAATACTCCGATGATCAAGGTGTTCTGATTATGAATGTGTCTCAGTGCTCGCTAAACTCCTCCCCCTCTTCCAGTCAATCACATTCTCACCAGCCAATCAGAGTAAGGGCCGCCACCAAGTGAAAAATTCAAAGCAGGAAAAAAAGTTTCAAACGAAAATGTGAAGATTGCAAGCGCGAAATAAAAAAACAAACGTAATTACGAGCGAGAAAGAAAAACAAACAAAAAAACCGAACAAACATTTTGTTTGTTTATGAGAAATTTACATTTTATATTTTTGTCATTGATCTGATTCCATAGAGCAGTCACGGTTATAAAGTGTGTGTTGTGATCAGTCACAGTAATAAACGCGCACGACCTTGTAGAACCTGCTTTTTTAACGCAGACCGTTGTGCCGCTGTTCTAAAATTCTATCCTACACATGAGGTTTTCCTACATCGCTCTATGCGCATGCGCGCTACAAATACATACACTTGTGCAATGACGGTAATTATTCTGTTAATATCCTTTAAGCGATTACATTTATGCATATATGAATATATATGTTAATGTATTTATTTTATAACAATTAAGATTTAAGAACGCTAGGCTTCCTGACTTCACATTAAGCGAGCACGTCTAACTACGTGCGTTCGTCAGCTTTTATTTACGTGTTTTTCTAGATAAAATGTTGAATATGGAAACGACACTCTCAGGGTTTCTGAGCAGGAATTATCTTCACAGTCATGCAAATGGTACATTTTGTTACATTTTTCAACGTTCGTTAAAAATGTTTAAACTTCACCAAACTTCATTCTTTATATTTTTCATTTCATTTAGTATGATTGTATAATTACCACTGTTACAATCTAAGATATAGAATATAAGATATAACTTTCCGTTTTTACTTCCCGATGTGGCCAGAACATGACGCAATTGTATATCGCGCGTGCGCAAAGCGCAATGTAGGAAATCTTCATGTGTAGGACAGAATTTTAGACCACCGGAACAGTAAGTGTTGTGATATTACAGTAGTGTTACTGTACGTGATGACGTCACGCGTGTGTCTCGCCCTGTAAACCGCGTTGACTCGCCTCACTATTGCTTTAGTCAAGAAGCGAATAAATAAAAGCGCACGTCTGCTTTAATTGAACTAAACCGGTGTTTGTGGGCGTGTCATGCGCAGTGTGGCGAACCCTCTCTTCTGTGTCGTGCAGATTTACGCTCTGAACAAGGTCATGACGGAGCTGGAGCAGCAGCAGTTTGAGACCTTCTGCAAGCAGATGCAGACGCAGACGGAGTGACGCAGACGCCTCACCATCAGTGTCACGCAAACTGACTTCTGTGGCTGCGTTTTAAGCTTTGATGTCTGGAGAGATGAAGCAGGCTCACACACACACACACACACACACACACACACACACAGAGTTTCTCGCGGCTTTATTGAGGAGCGTGTGCGGTGTCAGGCACAGAAGCGTTTGCATATCTCATCACGCGGAGGACGTTTGCCACTCATTGAAGCTCCGCGTGAGAGTAGCTGACCTCGGGGTCACAGAGGTCACAGGTCAATAGTGACCGAGCTGCCGGTCACTCGCACTCCGAACCAGCCCTGCCAGTAGTTGCGGTCCTGACCTCCGTGCTGGAAGGAGATGAAGCGCAGCCCGGGCCCGTAGTCGCTGAAGGTGTGCTGCACCTGAGAGGGGGAGGGGTTCAGCCCGGGGAGGCCACGCCCACCCCACACCACGCCTCACCTGTCTCCACGAGCAGTCGTCGGGGTCGAGGGTCACCTCCTCCGGCTGGAACTGGGCCAGCACTTCCTGGTTCTCGTCCAGCAGGGCGACGGCGATCCTGTAGACGCAGCCGCAGTCGGTCCGGCCGCAGAACCTGAACGCAGACGCAGCTCAGCCAATCACGCCTCAGCCAATCACACGCTCCCGTCGCCTCACCAGTCCGTCGCCGTGACGGGCGGCTGCTCAAAGTCCAGCTGCTCGGGGTCAAAGCCGCGCGCCAGGAGGTCAATCACCTGCTGCTTCACACAGGGCCTGACACACACACACACACACACAGCGTCACACACACTCACTCACACACACACACACACACTCACTCGAACGACGTGCTGAAGTATGTAGTGACCGAGTCATCAGAGAAGGCGTGGCCACAGTCCCCCGGCCCCTCCTCCACACGCCACTCGTCCCCCCCGTTCTCCATCAGCTCCCAGTGGTCCAGACCCTCTGAGGAGACACACACACACCGCACACACTCGCAGAGGTCTAAAGGGTACCAGACAACCATACTTGAGTAAAAGTACAGATACATACCCCAATACAAGTAAAAAGTCACCACTATAAAAAAAAAGACTTGAGTCAAAGTATCGATTTTTAAAAGAACTTAAGTAATTTACTCATGCTGAATAGAGGCTAAAATAAAACACTTGAATGTCGAAAAAACTCTATTCGTGAGGTTTTATTTTCAAATACAGAAACGAAATGTAACACCTCCATGTTTCAAAAATGGTAAAACAAAATAAATAAAGAACAAAATGCCACGTCGTGATAGTTAAAATTCTGGTCAATTCAAAAGTAGTGGAGTGAGAAGTACAGTTACTCAACCAGAAATGCAGTGGAGTAGAGAGTAAAAGTCGCTTCTATTTTTGATACTCGGTCCAAGTACGAAGTAGCCGAAGTCATACTTGAGTAAAGTAACCAAGTAGATTTACTCAAGTACCTTACTCCTCTGCAGACTCGGACTTACCGGCGCCGCTCGGGTTGGTCAGCAGGTTTCCGGACATCCCGGCGAGGACAGACCGACACACCAATCAAACGACCTGCTGTTAGAGGAAGCGCGCGGTCACGTGACTGTCAGACTGATGCGCGCGAGCTGTCAATCAATCAGGTCCCGTTAGAAATGACAAGCGACGCATTACAAATTAAGAACACGCGAGTAGTGATGACCGCCCGTGGCTTCCCTTGCTGTGTTTGTCTCTTAATATTTACCACTTGTCCTAGGCACGTGGAGTTAAAGTTTGTATTGTAACCCACAAAGTGTTGTTATTCTTACTTGTGACGTCGCTTCGGTTAGCTTTAGCCTCCCGCTAGCTGCAGTGTCCGCGTCTGTGTGCCGCTGTGAACGTTCTGCACTACCGGCAGATGAAGATGAAGATGATGATGATGAAGCAGAAGAGGAGGCGCGGTGTCCGGCCTGAGTCAGCAGCATCAGCCGCCGCATCAGCACAAGTGTCGCTCACAAGCACCGGCGCTTTTTAAAATTATTATTTTTATATTATTTTTTTTAGCACCAGCGCTTATGTACACTATGATGCTTTAAACTGCCGTCACGCGGATAAAAGTGACAAAGCTCAGGCGAACTGCGTGTGAAAATAAGCGCACGTGCCGGGACTTTTATTTTGGCGCCGGTGCCGCTGGTTTGTTTGTGAGTCACCGTCGCGTGTTTTCCAGCGTTCGGATGTCGGACTGTCCGCCGCTTCAACATCTGTAGACTCGTCCCGACAGGAGCGACAGGTGAGGGCGACTCACACATCTGGAACATCTGTCCGGCTTCACGTGACATTGCGGCCGAACGTCAATAAACCCGTTCCGGTGTTAGCATGCTAACGGCTAACCCAGCGCATTCCGTCAGCTTGTCGTTTAACACCGTTTAGAGAAGAACAATAACAATCACACATCTGTCCGCCGCTGGTTTGATAGTGGCAGGTAGATCAAAGGCGGGAAACATTTCTGTGGTGCTTGTTGTTGTTTCGAGTGGTGGAGAGAGGTCACGTTGTAAATTATATAATCTCAGTTGGAAAGCGTCTCTCTCTCCCCCTCTCTTTCTGCTCTTCTCCTTTTTTCAGTCGCTGTCTGTCTGTCTCTTTTTGTCTCGTAATATTACAGTAGAGTGTTACTGTACCAGATGACGTCACTCGCGTGTGAGACTTTTTCTTTCTTTGTCTCTCTTTTCTTTTGCCTTTGACCTCTTTCTATATCTCTCCCTGTCTGTGTCTGTCTTGCTTTATTCTTTTCTTCTCTCTATGTCTAAATCCTCTCTTTCCTCCCTCGCTCGTTATGTGTGTGTGATGCTGATGCTGATGCTGATGCAGAGATGGAGATGGACGGCGACTCCGCGGCTCCGGCGTTTGACGCGCAGGTAAATCCTCTGGAATACAGTGTTGTGAAGTGTGTGTCACGTGATGTTTAAAATAATGAAAATAAAAACAAAATAAACATAGCCGTGCCACAGGCGGCTTCTGGTTTAACTGACTCTAACGTCAAAGATTCACTGGGAATTAAGAGCAAAACCTATGGGAACTAAAGCGTCACTGGTTTCACACGTATAATAGTGACGTGTAATAACACTGGTTCAGCTGATGAAGCTCATGGTTCCCAGTGTCAAACTGTGTGTAGAGGTGAAGAGCAGACGACTGTAGTGGTGGAAGCTGCTTTAATCCCTGTGTGTGTCAGGGATACGGAGCCACACTGAAGAGGAAGAGGACGGTGGAAGACTTCAACATGTTCTGCACCTTCGTCCTGGCGTACGCGGGCTACATCCCTTACCCACAGGAAGTGAGTAGAGCAGGACGCCGCGCGGTGCCCACGGGTCGCGATTCTGCACGCGTCAGCCCCCATGTGTATTAAATCCGTTTGTCATCGTGCTTTAAAAGTGTCAATTCACTCGTTTAAAAAAATATGAGATTGACATCATTTAAATATATATTATTTTTGGGGCTATAGAGGTCAGAGGAGTCCGGGGCGGTGCCAGAGAGGTCAGAAGAGTCAGGGGTGGGGCTTGAGGAGTCAGGAGCAGAGGATTAAGCGGGCGGGGTTAGATGGGTCAGGGCTGGGAGCAGAGGAGTACAGGGCGGGGCTAGAGGAGTCAGGGGTGGGAGCAGAGGTGAAAGGGGTGGGGTTAGATGGGTCAGGGGTGGGAGAAGAGAAAGGGGCGGGTCTAGAGGGCCCAGAAGAGTCAGGTGGGGCTAGAGGAGTCAGGGGTGGGAGCAGAGGAGAAGGGGCGGGGCTAGAGGGGTCTGAAGAGTCAGGGGTGGGAGCAGAGGAGAAAGGGGCGGGGCTAGAGGGGTCTGAAGAGTCAGGGGTGGGAGCAGAGTGAAAGGGGCGGAGTTAGATGAGTCAGGAGCGGGAGCAGAGAAGTAAGGGGCGGGGCTGGAGGGGTGTTAGAGAGGTCAGGTCCGGGCAAGATTAACATTGATTGTGAAATACTGTCTCAATGTCTTATTTCTGTGAGGTTATCAGAGATGTCGAGATGCCTCCTGCGTCCGTGTCATTCCGAAACCTGTTTGCAGTGGCAGTAGAAATGATGAGCAGCGTTTCAGGGAGCATTCTGTGTGCTGCAGATATTAGAGGTGTAATAAAGACTTTATGATCAGGTGGTCCTCCTCTCTCACACGGCTCGTGACGCGCTGCTGCTCCGGCGTGACGCTCTTGTTTGATCCACAGAGCCGCTGGCGGAGAGACTTCCTGTCCTGTCTCCCAGGGTAAGGGCCGCCCCGCCTCCTCATCTCATGCTCCGCCTCCGCAGCGCAGCGCAGGCTAGTCACGTGACGCCGTTGCGAGGACGTTTAACTCTCTCTCTCCCGTAGATCTCTCTCTGAATCCTGACGCTTGAATTTGATCTGTGGCCAATTTGAAGTGATGAATGAAAAAAACAGTTTTTAAATATTGACGACATGTTAGAACGCCAAGCAGGAAGTGCAAAGCGTCTGGCGAGTCAGGCCACGCCCGCTTCACACTCCCACCATCGCACTCCTTCATTCACTCCGAGGCGAGACGAGTGTGTGCACGCATCATGTGTTGACGCGTGGCTCCTCCCCTCTGCCCGCAGGAGGCGTGTCTGAGGAGCCGCCCCGGCCCGCCCAACAGCACCGGCAGCACCACGGACAGCGACGCGGAGCAGGCCACGCCCCCGAGCCAGGACCCGGAGGGCTGGCCCCGCCCGAGGAAGAAGAGGCGGAGACGCAGTGATGACTCCTCCTTCACTCCGCCCACCTCCGATCACCGACCCTTCATCAAGGAAGAGCCGGACGACGAGCTGAGCATCTCCCCGCCCGCTGACCACGCCCCCTCATGCAAGGAGGAGTCTGACGGGGAGCGGCCCTGCTGGGGCGGGGCCAGACTTCCTGTGAGGAGGACGGTGGTGCGGCAGGGGAAGCAGGTGGTGTTCCGAGACGAGGACGGCTCAGCGGATGACGAGGACATCATGGTGGATTCAGGTGAGGCGGCGTCACACACACACACACACGCGCACACACACACACACTCACACACCGAGCTCATCTCCTCAGTCCTGCAGCATCCTCGGTTCAGCATCCCCCGGTCCTGATGCTGAGGCCGCTCCAAACAGACACACGTGACCCTTTCTGTCCCCGCAGACGATGACTCGTGGGACTTGGTGACGTGTTTCTGCATGAAGCCGTTTGCGGGCCGAGCGATGATCGAGTGCCACCGCTGCCACACCTGGATCCACCTTTCCTGCGCCAAGATCCGCAAGTCCAACGTTCCAGAGACGTACGTGTGCCAGCGCTGCCGAGACTCCGCCTTCCTCATCCGCCGCTCCTGCCGCTCCCGCGCCAACTCACGGAAACACCGGGACTGAACGATCCCTGTCTCTCTCTCTCTCTCTCTCTCTATCTGTCTCTCTCACTCTCTCTCTCTCTATCTATCTCTCTCTCTGTCTCTCTCTCTCACTCTATCTATCTCACTCTCTCTCTCACTCTCTCTCTCTTTCTCAGTCTCTCTCTTTCTCTGTCTCTCTCTCTCTCTCTCTATCTATCCCACTCTCTCTCTCTCTCTCTCTCTCTCTCTTTCTGTCTGCCTCTCTCTCTCTCTCTCTGTCTGTCTGTCTCTCTCTCTTTCTGTCTGCCTCTCTCTCTCACTCTCTCTATCTATCTCACTCTCTCTCTCTGTCTCTCTCTCACTCTCTCTCTCTCTCTCTCTCTCTCTCTCTCTCTCTCTCTCTCTCTCTCTCTCTCTCTCTCTCTCTCTCTGTCTCTCTCACACACACTCTCTCTCTCTCTGTCTGTCTCCCTCTCTCTCTCTCTCTCTGTGTCTGTCTCTCTCTCTGTCTGCCTGTCTCTCTCACTCTCTCTATCTATATCTCTCTCTCTCTCTCTCTCT
>CM051497.1:29359726-29371278 GCA_028031935.1 Paedocypris micromegethes | reverse complement strand
CTCACACTCTCTCTCTCTCTCTCTGTGTCTGTCTCTCTCACACTCTCTCTCTCTCTCTCTCTCTCTGTGTCTGTCTCTCTGTGTCTGTCTCTCTCTCTCTCTCTTGAGTGTGACTGGGTGAAGTGGTCTCCTGCTGCTGGTGTTGTGTAGTGTGTCTGCTGGTTCCGTGAGATCCACTGGTGCTCCGCCTCTCGTGACCCTGTGACCCTCCTGGTTTTACACCGTTTCACACGTTTGAGCGCGTTTGTTTCTCGATGTGGAGTGAAACTGGAACCTTCCATCCATTTGTTGTGTTTATTACCGGTTGTTTCTGTGAAACTGCTGTGGTAAATAAAAAGAACTCGAGTTTAAACCCAAACGGCGGTGAAGATGTTTCCTTCCGCACGACTCGGCCGGGTCACGTGATCACAGACGCAGAGGAGACGCCGCGCTGGAAATGAAGAGTTTAATGGACGTTTCACTCGCCTCAACATTACCACAGATACACAGAAACACACACACACACACACTGTTGGTGATGTCCTGGACCAGCCACAAGAAGGTTCTGGAGAGACGTCTGGCACCGAGAGCGACACACACACACACACACACACACGAGGAATGAGGAGGATCAGCCCTTCAGGTGGCTCCGTGCGTGCCGAGGCTCCTACGTCTGGGTGTGTAGGGTGTGAGCTGGTGGGAGGAGCCAGAGAGAGAGGTGTGTTAGGGGCGGGGCCTGTGCAGGGGCGGGGCGGGGCTCTCACATTGCCTGGGGATCCTGAGGGGCTCGGCGTCTCCGCACACGACCTGGTGCAGCGCTCCGCGGAACTGATACAGCAGCTTCAGGCTCTTCCGCTCCCCCACACACGGGTCGTAGAAGCCCGGGAGGCCGGCCTGAGGAGGGGGGAGGGGTCAGCGGGGGGAGGGAGGGGTCAGCAGAGGGGGAGGGGCCTGACCTTGGAGGCTTCGGTCAGGATGAGCTTGGAGTCCTTCACCAGACACTGCAGCGGCACCGTCACGTCGATCAGCTGGGAGCGCTCACGCCCCTGGACCCCGCCCTCAGAGACCAGCCGCCCGTACCACGCCCTCACGATGATGAGACCTACACACCAGCGCATCAGTGTGAGTTACCAACTGACACTCAAGATTCACTCGCCACCACATCACTCATGACATCATCACTCGCCACGTCATCATCACTCATGACATCATCACTTATTACAGCATCACTCATGACATCATCACTCTCTCACGTGTAATTGACATGTTTACACTACATCTGCTCTTCACAAACCCAGTTTGGACTCTTCTCCATCGATGATCCTCTTCACCGACTCCTGCATCAGCAACACCTGCAGGACAGAAGCGTGAAGGTGAGCGTAGGCCACACCCCCGCCCCGCCTCCGCGCTCCACCCACCGCCGCCTCCGCTTCCTGCTTCCTGCGTGCGGTTTCAGAGGCGGAGTCTTCCTTGTGCTTCTCCAGCTCCCTGAGGACCAGCAGAGGAACCATCAGAGGAACCCGAGAGAGTGTGGAGAGTCCAGCAGCCACTCACTGCTCCTGCTGCGCCCGCACGTACGGCAGCACCACCAGCTTCTGCACCAGCAGGTAGAAGAGCAGAGGAGCCACCGAGGCGTAGAACACAGCGCTGGGCATCAGCTGCTCGCTCAGGTGGACGGGGAAGAGGAACGTCTGACTGGCCCGGTTCAGCCTGGAGGAGTGTGTGTGAGTGTGTGTGTGTGTGTGAGAGAGGACAGGAAGTGGGCGGTCACCTGACTTTGAGGGAGACTCCCTGAGGAACGCCGAGGCTGACGGTGGCAGACAGGACGCTGTGTCGGCTGATCTTCCTCTCGGCTCCGTACTCCACCACCGTGCCGAAGAAGCCCGTCCTGCCGGCACAGAGACCTTCAGCAGGACCTCCACGTCACCTCCTCATCTACAACATCAGCCTGCTTTAATCAGCGCTTCTGAAGGATCTAGACCTCACGCTTCTGAAGGATCTAGACCTCAAGCTTCTGAAGGATCTAGAACTCGAGCTTCTGAAGGATCTAGAACTCGAGCTTCTGAAGGATCTAGACCTCACGCTTCTGAAGGATCTAGAACTCCAGCTTCTGAAGGATCTAGAACTCCAGCTTCTGAAGGATCTAGACCTCACGCTTCTGAAGGATCTAGACCTCACGCTTCTGAAGGATCTAGAACTCCAGCTTCTGAAGGATCTAGAACTCCAGCTTCTGAAGGATCTAGAACTCCAGCTTCTGAAGGATCTAGAACTCAAGCTTCTGAAGAATCTTCACGTACTTGATGGATCCTTTGACTTTGGTCTGGTCTTCATCCTGGAACTTGTACTGGTAACTCATCATCAGGTACGAGTGTGGAACTCCCAGCTGAGCGAGAGAAGCAGAGCGGTGTGTGTGTGAGTGAGTGTGTGTGTGTGTGTGTGTCACCTGCAGTGCCAGTGTGAAGTGGCTGGTCTTGGTGTCTCGCACGATGCTGGTGGTCATGGCTGACTGGCTTCCCCATCTCCACTGCAGGTAGCCCATAGTGTTGTGGTCCAGATGGCGAGCCAGCATGGTGCTGGTGGTGGGCTTCACGCCGCGTGAGGAGAACTGCAGACTCCACTGCGCCGTCACGAAGCTACAAGAGCAGATCACAGCAGTGACATCACAGAATAGCCCCGCCTCCAACATCGAGATTGGTTTCGGCACGTTTTTTTAAATAACCGTGTCTGTAATAAGTAAATGGAAGGAAGTGACGAGAGGAGGACGAAGAGGAAGCATCTACAGGTGGGAAC
This sequence comes from Paedocypris micromegethes, assembly GCA_028031935.1. Taxonomy (NCBI): domain Eukaryota; kingdom Metazoa; phylum Chordata; class Actinopteri; order Cypriniformes; genus Paedocypris; species Paedocypris micromegethes. Next base: position 29,368,509 of record CM051497.1, on the reverse strand, counting down.
AAGGTGTGTGCAGTTTGATTCTAAGCTCCTCCTCGGCTTCTAAGCCCCGCCTCCACTTTAGCTCAAGTCGTGATGTGTTTATATTAGTGTTGTCAAACGATTCATTTTTTAAAAACTAACTAACCACACTTCCCTGACCAAATTAACCGCGACTAATTGCAATTAAATGACTAAAAGCTTGTAATATTGGATATTGAGGTGTTTGTACTAGTTTAAATAATGTACAATCATTTAGTAGAATTTTAGTAGGGAAAAAGTAGGTCAGTGTCACTTAAACACTTTGCGTCTAAGTGACAACACCTGAACTCAGTGACTGTGAGCTGCTGATCTTAATGAGCCGCACCTGGAGACAGCGCTCGACTCTCTTGGTTCTATTCATTACACCTTGCCAAACAGAAAGTAAAAAAATGCAACTGTGATTAATGCCGTTTTAAATAATTGACGCGATTAAGCACTTCAAATGAATCACGTGCGTTAACGCGTTAACTTTGACAGCACTAGCATTGGACACGAGGAACATTAGTTCGCTCTGCTGTAACTACGTATATTAAAACTTACCAGCGAGCGGTCACGTTCCGGAACACCTTCATCCCGCACAGAGGACCCCTGATGTCCCCCGCCCCCAACTCTAGCTCCGCCCAGCCCCGGGACGAAGTCACGCGCCGCGCACACAGGTTGATGTTCCCGCCGCCGCTGCCGTTGTGCGTGGACAGCGATCCGGACAGAACCGCCGTGTCGGAGGCGGTCAGCGGCGCCTGCAGCCGGACACCACACCTCAGTGCCACGCCCACCGGCCCCTCGACTCCACCCACCTCGATGGACTGAGAGATGTGCATGCGGCTGATCTCGATGTGAGGAAAGGCTCCGCCCACACCCTCCTCAAAGTCTTCCTCGTACCGGTCGAAGAAGTCGGTGGCGTCGACGCCCACGCTGATGGTCCCCTGAAAGACACCAGCGACTCTTTAGATGCCACGCCCTCTCTCCTCATCTCTTACTAACAATTGGGTTTGACCCCCAAATCATATTCGCCGAGCACATTACACAACTGTGCAAAATATTGTTCTACCATCTTCCAAATAGATGAAAAGCTCGTCATCTACTTATGCGTGCTGATGTGGAAAGGCTTTACATTCAAACTGCGGCTGTTGACATGTAAATGTGTCACTGGAAATTAAACTGTCCGCACTTTGAGAAAACCCAATGGAAAATGCGTTATAAATACAATGTGTTATTACTAGTGCTGTCAAACGATTAAACATGTTTAACTAGTTAATCGCACTTCCCTGACCAAATTAATCGTGATTAAATGACTAAAGTTTGGAATAATGGATAATAAGATGTAAACTCAACACTAAATATACACTAGTTTAAATACTGCAATATTATTTAGTATAATTTTTGTTCAATTTGCAATATATTTTCTTAGTTTTTAAATCCTCCGAGGTCGAGTCACTCTTTATTCAAAATAAAACACACCAAAAGAAGTCAATTTGGGACTTACATATAAGTGTTATGCATCAATTGAAAGTTTGAAGTCCTCAATTTTTAGGTTACACTCTTAATAAAAACAGGACATTGTGTTTTTTGTAAAAATAAACAAATAATAATAAAACTAAAACTTGAAGCACGTTTTGCCTTCATTTCGTCAGTAGAAAACAAAATAACTTAATAAATACTTACCACTCTAACATGAAACACGTGTCTTAGAATGTACATAAAGAAATGACATAAAGCTTAGAATGTCTGTTTTTAAATATAAGTGTGAGTAAATACAGTATTGTCTTTATTTAATCCCTATGAATCTACAGTGGCGGCTTGTTGAACAGAGATTTGAATCTGACGAACAAGTTACGTATTTGCAGTTGAAACGTCTAAATAAGGTCGAGTCTCAGTTTTAACAAGTCCATTCAAGAACATTGAAATGAGATGATGAGATAAGCAAGTGTCTGTCATTAACCCTTTACTGCGTTCTGTATCAAATTTGATACGCTTTGTTTATTGTCAGATTACAGGGCCTTAAATTAAAATTATTTTTCAAAAAACGTGATCAATTCAAACATACACTTGTAATACATCATTTGATCACCAGGTGGCAGCAATTATCTGTTCCATTGCTTTTCCACAGCAGTGACCACTAGGGGAGCCGCTCCAAATTTTGAAAAATCGATTTTTTCAGATTTTTATAAAAAACTATTTTTGGAGGTCTAGGGGGGAGAACAGTAACTTTTTTGCTCAAATTTCTAAGAGAAGGGTTGTCTGGTGGGTTGCTTAAATGTGGTGTGGTAAATTTTTGTGATTGAAATTGTAACACCTTCCTTTATTACACAATGTATCTTCTGGTGATACGTTTAAAATAACATTTAAAATTATAAAAAAAAAAAATTTAAACTCTAATCACTCTGAGCTTCTGATCATAATGAGCCACACCTGGATGACACTAGTGCGGCTCTCTGGGTCTATTCATTGCATTTTCACCAAACCAAAAGTGAAAAAAACTGCAACTGTGATTAATGGCGTTAAAAAAAATGAACTCGATTAAGCAGTTCAAATGAATCGCGTGCGTTAACTAGTTAACTTTGACAGCCCTAGTTATTATTATTAATGCCACTTGTGGAGCTGAAGGAACCTTGGGGTTGGTCCTCTGCTGGAGTCTGCGCTCCTCTCGCTCCCTCTGCAGCCGCTCGTACTCCTCACGGATCTCCGCCGGCGTCCGCTTCCTCTCCACCACCTGAGGGGCGGAGTCAGAGCATGTGATGATGGGCGGAGTCAGAGCACGCTCGGACCGGCTCTCACCTCCCAGCCGTCCACCTCCAGGCCCTTCTTCCCAAAGATGTCATAGATGGCTCGCGTCTGCGGGTCGCTGAGAACTACAGAGGAGACGAAAGCTCCAGGAGGTGTAAACGTGTTGTGTAGTCAGGGGTGTAAAGTACTTGAGTACTTCGTTACTTTACTTGAGTATGTTTTTGCCTACTTCGTACTTGCCCTGAGTATAAAAAATATAAGCAACTTTTACTCTCTACTCCACTGCATTTCTGATTGATAGCTGTACTTTTCACTCCACTACATTTGAACAAACACTTATCGTTACTCGTTACATTGTAATTGTGATTTATACCGCGGTTAATTTCTTGGGCGGATGAGGTGAATATCGCCATCTTTAGGCTGCTGAAGGTAATGGAGGCTATTTGTGAATTAGAAACCACAAGGGGACGCGAATTAGGGGAGTAAAAAAGTGTTTTACAAATGTTATTATATAATATATAACTTTATATAATACATATAATATATCATTTACTAATCAGATTAATCATTTTATTTTTTATCTACTTGCAAATTCAAGTGATTGAGACTGACTTTTTGTTCTTTTTATCTACTTTGTTCTACCAGTTTTCAAACATTGAGGTTAAATTCTGTTTCTGTCTTGGAAAACAATCGTTTGTTTTCACATTTCTTTTTTTTGGGGCCTATAATGAGCACGAATAAAAATACATCTTAATACTTAAGTTCTTTTCAAATTGAATACTTTGCTACTTTGACTCGAGTCTTTTTGAAATTGGTGACTTGTTACTTGTATTGGAGTAATATTTACACGAAGTATCTGTACTTTTACTCAAGTATGGCTGTCCGCTACTCTTCACACCCCTGTGTGTAGTGGCGGTGTGTTTACCCTGGTAGGCCTGGTGCACGTAGGTGAAGAGCTGCTCGGCCTGTCTCTTGAGCTCCGGGTCTCTGTGCTTGTCCGGGTGGTAGAACATACACAGACGTCTGTACGCCGCCTTCAGCTCCTCCGCAGACGCCTGACACGGCCACGCCCACCACACAAATCAAAAGCACAGGTTTGAATTGATCAAAAGCACAGAATCATGACATTTCCTGGTGTGACATACTGTTTGACTGTAATTATGCATATATATATTTTTTATGAAACATATGTAGTTATTTGTTTTGTTGACACGTGTTGCCTTTAAAAGCGCTTGACCTTGATGACCCCGGCCGCCCACCGGAAGCAGCAGGGCGTGGCTAGCTAACAGAGCAACCGCCGCCGATTGGCTGGTTTCTCGCAGGTAACTTTGAGTTTTCGCGCCGCGGCCGGACTGTTCGACACCGTCAGGTGAGAAACGCCTTGTTAAACTAAAACGTCTCGCGTGTCGGTCGTGGGTTCGTTGCCCGAGGGAAACCCGCTTCACTGTGGCGACACGGATCCCAGTTTAGAATGGAAAAGTGTAAAGTTTGTGTCTCGCGACGGTCGTGCGTGGATGACACTGGTCCCGCGCGGCGTGTGTGACGTCACTGCGTGTGATGTCGTCCTCCTCTCCTCACCGGTCCAGACATCAGCATCTCTGTGACCTGGATGACACCTGACGAGAACCGCCGCCTCGCGAGTTTAACACGCGCAAACCTTTCCAGCAGCTTCCCGCCGCGCGTGCGCGCTCTTACCTCTCTCCTGACATTGAGCAGAGAATAATAATCCTCGTTATCCACATCCGATTCATTTTCCAAGGCAGCCGCCATGTTCCCAGACTCCCAAGCCCCGCCCAACGGCATCCAGTAGAGGAGGGCTTTCTCATGAATATTAATCAGACTGATGACGCTTGTGCAACTCCTATTGGCGGATTGGCCGAATAAACGACACGTAGGGGTCGTTCTGCTCTTCAATATTCATCTAGACAATTATGGAATCGTAAATCAATGTAGAAGACATATTTGCATATTTAAAAAAAATTCATACTATAAGTCAATTGCTACTGTGTCACGTGCACGTGTCGGTTCCTACTCCCGATTTATTAATATTGAATAGAGGAAAATATAATCTTGCACGATGTTTCCAAGCAATAATAATATTATAACTTAATGATTGTTACGGCTTAATACAATTGGTGTTTAACAAAATGTTTCTTATAGTTGCATTTGTACTTTTTTTCTTTAATCTTATTGCTCTTTTTGTAGACGACTGTGTTCTGTGCATAGTTATTCATTTCAAATCCCACATTTCTAATATAGTACCTTCCGTCTGATTCTCTTCCTTATTGTATTTCTTTGTATTTTTTTATCACGTTGTAATTTATTCATATTTTATCTCTCTCTTATTATTGTATTTTATTGCTTTTATCTTCATGTATTTTACAGTCAGTCAGTCATCTTCTACCGCTTCATCCTTTACAGGGTCGCGGGGAGCTGGCGCCTATCTCAGCATCTTAGGGCCGGAGGCGGGATACACACTCTGGATTGGTGGTCAACCATTCGCAGAGCGGGACACACAGACAAACACATTCACACACTCACTCATACCTATGTGGTCAATTTTCCAATTCCAATTAGCCTGAAGCGCATGTTTTTGGACTGTGGGAGGAAACCGGAGAACCCGGAGGAAACCCACGCAAGCACGGGGAGAACATGCAAACTCCACACAGAACGGCCCCGGCCGGCCTTGAACTCACACCTCAAGTGTCAAACGGAACCATCTTGCTGTGAGGCGACAGCGCCAACCACTGCACCACCACATTTTACAAAATACATTTCACTTCACGTTGTTGAAAAATAATTGTGGATGTGACACATGAATTTGAATTTGAATGTGATGTGGTTTGATGGCGCTCGGCGGCCGCTGGGAGGAGCTGTTCTTTCAGCACCAGCATCTTCAGCACCAGCAGGCGGACAGCGCTTCTCTGGCACGAGCGCTGACGTCAAGCATCCACATGCTTTTTATCCCCGTGACGTCATTTTGACTTGACAAAACATTCGGTCATATTCAGAGAGCCTCCCGTTCACAAGCTGCTATACCAGCTCACGTATGATTTAAACTGGACTGACGTCATGGATCATTATCGGCTAATGAATAATAACAGCTTATTATCGGCGCGTGTCTTTGCTCGGAAAACACGTTTCTCACGTCATTCACGTTCGTGCGCAGTTAAAACGGTGAAAAGCGCCTTACAAATACTCATTATTATTATTATTATTATTATTATTATTATTATTATTATATTGACCAACGTTTACACGAATCCAAAATGCCATTCGTAACACCAAAACAAGTCATTTTGAAAATGTGTTTATTCCACATTTATTCACGGGTCGGGAAACACGAAAACACACGTTATATTCCAGCGGCGGATTGATTCAGAGGCGGGCGAGCTGAATGCAAATGTGGGGAAGATTATTGATTTTGGAAATTCATAAAGCATCACTGGACATTGTCATTTATCGCACTTTGCAGCCAATGGTGAAGGCGCCATCACCGCGCGCGCCTCCCGCCTCTCGCCGTGTGCGTGCGCGCGCGTGGTCCCCCCCCCCGACCGCGAGGAGGAGGAGGAGGAGGAGGAGGAGGAGGATGTGGCGCGCGGAGGGGAAATGGCTGCCGAAAACAAGCCGGAAGGTAAGAGAGAAATAACAATCTCCTCGCTCTCCGTTTGCTGATTCCGCTCAGCGCGCGCTTCTGCTGATGGAGACCGGGATGTTGCGGCGCGGCGGGAAAAGTCGGTGACATTTGGCGCTCAGTTCGTGTTAGTCATCAAAAGGCACTAAAAAAAAAGAAAAGAAAAGAAATAAAAGACGGATCTTTGACGGGATGATGCTGCTCTGATCCGTGACGTGACGCGCACTGAGTAGTTAGGTAATCACGGCTCGTGGCGCGACTCCTTTGGTCTGGACGCGCGCGCATCAGCTTTTCAAAGTCACGCGTGTTTCTCCCCCCGCGGAGGCGAGATGAACGCGTGAAGCGCCCGCGCGGGATTCCTCTACACCGCGCGCGTGGAGCTGCGTGGAGTCAAGCGCGGTCAACTGCTCCGGTCCCCCTTCACGCGAGAAATGCAGATTTATGGAGATGTCGTAAAGCGTGATTGATTTCCTCCCACCCCCACCAGAAGCCCCTCACACACTCTCACAGCTGCTCGAGGCGCTCGTGGCTCTGTGGAGGAGCAGAAGAAGCATCGCGAGCTTCTCCAGCGCTCAGCAGATTCTCATTCTCTCCTCCGGATGATTAGACGCGACGCGGGATCGGAGGTTTTTAATTGAGCGGCGAGATGAAAGGTACGTGATTCCGAGCGCGCACGTGAACGGAATGTCCTGTGTTTGCTGATGATGAAGATGATGGTGGTGATGATGGTGATTTGGGGAAACATTCTCCTTCGCGTCTCATCCGTTGGTGCGTTTTAGAGTGGAATTCTGAGGCGATTTGTGAATGATGTGGGTGATTCCGCTTTCACACGCTCCTCGGTTCCTCTCACGTTTACTCGGACCGTCCGCGTCTCGCAGCGTTTAGTGACGTGAAGTCTCGAGCTGGAGTTTGTCAACACGGAGTTGTTCAGGAGCGTCGCTTCCGGTGCGGCCGCTGTGTGGCGCTATTGAGCCGCTGACGCTCCCGGTGTGGAGAAGTTCTGTGGATCTTCAGCTGGGCGCATCCTCTCTTCTGACACAGGCTTTGAGTCGTGGAGACACGTTTACTGTGGATCAGGGTTCTGGAGGTTCTGATCCAGGCGTGTGGAGCCACTCAAACCACAGCGGTTCCTCAGAGATGCTGATGTTCTTCTGGCTGAGTTAGATTATACTCACGATCTGTGCTCGCTTAAGTCTGCCTGAGTTTAACAAGCTTCTGATGGAAGTAAAGGCGGAAAAAGTGTTTGAGGAGAGAGGAAATTCTCTATTTCTGTCTCTCTCTCTCTCTCTCTCTCTCTCTCTCTCTCTCTCTCTCTCTCTCTCTCTCTGTCTCTTCACTCTGTCTCTCTCTCTCCCTCCCCCTCTCACACTTTCTCCCTGAAGAACTTTCCCGTGACTCGATAAACCCTCTCTGAGTTATTGATCTTCTGGATGGGTTCAAGCAGCTGGAGAAGAGCGGTGAGTGTGACCCCTTCACGTCACTCTGGTGGTAAATCCTGCCGTCGCTGCTGAAGTCGATAATAATGTTCAGCGATTCTGTCGAGAAACTGAAGCGTCGCTGGTCTGAATCACGCCTGGATCCCTCAAACAGCAGCGAGGAAACCTCTCAACTTCTCTCTCTTACTCCCGCCTATCTATCTGTCTGTCTGTCTGTCTGTCTATCTATCTGTCTATCTGTCTGTCTGTCTGTCTGTCTGTCTATCTATCTATCTATCTATCTATCTGTCTATCATCTGTCTGTCTGTCTGTCTGTCTATCTATCTATCTATCTCATTTCCTGTCCTCTTTCTCTGTCTCTCACTTTCTACATCTCACTCTCTATCTTTCATCATCTCCATTCATCTGGCTGCCACGTCTCACTCTCCCTCTCTTTCGCTCGACCTTGACGAGTCAGCGCTATTGATTGTGAAACCTTTGTTCTCTGTGACCTTTTGACCTCTGGTGCTAGCTGTAGCCGCGCTTCGCTAACTCCCTCCTTCACCGCCGCACTGGTCACGGTAATGATGTGATAGATGGATGAACGGAAGCAGAAGGAAGTGGGGCGTTGTGTTTCTCACTCTCATCCCTCCATCACTGTGTCCCCTGTAGGACTGAAGAAAGTACGTAATCCGGATCGAGTGTACAGAAGCGCTGTCGGTTACACCGGCCACAAGAGTGTCAGCGATGACACGGACGGCAACAGTAAGACAGCAGCTTCCTTCCTCACTGACATCATCACCCTCCAGAGCCACGCCCCCTCCAGAGCCACGCCCCCCACCATCCCCAACCACCCTATCACCGCTTTATCTGTGATCCTCATATGCTTTACTGCTACAATGCAGTTTAGGTGACATTTATCAGCTTTACACCAAATCTTTCTGTTTCTCTCTTTCTCTCTGCCTCTCTTTCTGCCCCCCCCCCTCTCTCAC
>CM051497.1:29263011-29275869 GCA_028031935.1 Paedocypris micromegethes | reverse complement strand
GTGCGTGCGTGCGTGTGTGTGTGTGTGTGTGTGCGCGCGCGCGCGCGCGTGTAAATGTCTGCTGATGTGTTGTGCTCCGGGCGTTTCAGACAGCTGCTCTATTTACTCTGTGACGATAAAAGCGTCGGTCCCGACTGAAGAGTTTTTTATCTGGCCTTCCGCTCAGATTAGTGAACTTGACACATCCATCTGATCTGCCTTCTGTGTGATGGAGAGAGAGAGACAGACAGAGAGGGAGAGAGAGAGAGACAGACAGACAGACAGACAGAGAGGGAGAGAGAGAGAGAGAGAGTTCAGCACCACAGACAGCGACACTGACGCTGGAACTTCAGCGGCCTGAGAACAACCTGTTGGCGGTTGAGTTGAGTTGAGTTGAGTTCAGTTTGACGAGATGTTGTGTTGCTCCGTGTTGTCTGAATAATAACACAATTCCACCCGATCGGGAAAGTCTGTAATTCTTTCCTTCAGGGTTGGTGTGTGATGTGTAACTGGGTCACTATAGTGGTTCTTCTGCAGTGGTGGTGTTCTAGTGATGTGCTCAACACTGAGTTTTAGTCTTTGTGCTGGAAGAATTAATGGAATTAGAACGTGGAGGGATGGAGAAGGAGAAGGACTTTATGTTTATTACGACGTGCCAGATGTGATTGTGTCCGACTCTTCAGACGCTTTCAGACGCAGGTCTATCGGTTCAGATGATGTCTGAGATCTCCACTTTTCGTCTCCACCTCATTGAACTTCTGGGATTTTTGTACATTTGGGATGTCGTCAGTGTGATCTCTCAGCTCTCCCAGAACATCTGGAGTGAATGATCTGGAGCTTTAGTAAATCTCTTCTGCAGTGATTACGAGTCTCTGCTGCGCGTCTAATTCCTCACGACCGCAACAAGTGAGTGATGGTGAGCGTGTGGTGCAGAAGCCCCCGCTCTCAGGAGCATGATGCAAGCCTGATGAAACACCAGCTCTGGACGCGAGCACGAGCATCATGAGACTCACAGATTCCCAGCCACTGGAGAGTCAGCTCCTCTGCTTCCACCGTCTCCTGACCACGGTGAGTGTGTTTCACAGAGTCTTTCTTGTCTTCTACATCTGTGTGGAGTGGATCTGCAGGTTTCTGAGGAACGCTTGAGTGGTTCCTGGAGGCTGAGCGAGGTCGTGTCGTGCTTGATAGTCACAGTCACTGCTCTGTGGAAGAACATCTGGCCGAGGTGCTGATGCTTTCCTCTATCGGGCTTTGTTTAGCGTCGCCATTCAGTAGTTTGAGGTCTCGGCGTTCTGTTGCCTGGATGCTCTGCTCGCGTCTGATTGGCTGTCCGTGGCCTGCGGGGGGTGTAGTAGAGTGTTGATTATGTCACAGAGCCGCTGTAGTGCAGTTTAGCTCCTCCCTCTCCTCCCCTCCCCCTCCAGGCTACACCAGCGAACGTGTGCCGCATTCTGAGAGAGAGAGAGAGAGGGAGGGAGGGAGGGATGAGGGGGGTGAAGCAGCAGCAGGTGGAAATGACATCATCTGCACTGCACCAAACTGCAGCAGCGTTTGAACAAAGCTGCACTGGAGCTGCGCGGGAGGATGTGTGTGTGTGTGTGTGTGTGTGGAGGATGGATGTGTTATCAACAGTGTCGTGGTTATAGAATTAGTCACATTTCATATTTATTAAAACTGTTAAACAATGTCATCCACACACACACACATTTTCTGCATACATGCGTCTATTATCTAACCACGTGCCGTATATCTGAAGCAAACACTCCTTCATGTGAAGTGGACGTGCTGGTTCTGTGCAGATAACCAGTTCAGAATGTCCATCCTGGAGCGGCTGGAGCAGATGGAGAGGAGGATGGCGGAGATGGCTGGTCAGCAGCACCAGGCCGTGGGGGGAGGGGCTGAGGGCGGAGCCTCTGGAGGCGAGGCAGGAAGTGGAAGCGCCCAGCAGGAGCAGGTGAACACCTTCACTTCAGCTGATTCACCGGGTGGACGGGGTGGAGCGTGTGACCCGTGTGGTGTCCAGTTCTCTGAGGGTCAGAGCGCGGCGTCCGGTCCGGCCGGCAGCTCCTTCGAGAGCCGTGTGGTGGTGGTGTGTGAGAAGATGATGAGCCGGACCTGCTGGGCCAAATCCAAGCACCTGATCCACTCCAAGACCTTCCGCGGCATGACTCTGCTCCACCTGGCCGCCGCGCAGGGATACACCACCCTGATCCAGACCCTGATCCGCTGGCGGTGAGAAACCTTCTCCCGATCCCATCACACTCATTTACGCTTGTCCATCTCCAACGTGCCACCTAGATGCTGCAAGTTCTAATCCCGGTCCGGTGGGTTCTACAACTGTCTTTGATCGAGACACTGACCCCCGCATGACCTCGACACTGCCCACTGCTCCGGGTGTGTGTGTGTGTGTGTGTGTGTAACATCTCTGGATGATGAGATGCTGAGCTCAGTCTCATTACTGCCTCTAGTGGCCACACCGACACACACACACACACTCTGATATACACACTCTCTCCCTTACACAATCAAAAGACACTTGTTCAAATTCAAGTTTTTCTTAGTTCCAGACCAACGCAAAGTCGCTATGAGAATTAGGGGGAAATGGTCTTTAACCTCTTGAGACCTGAGCTATGAAATTACGTTCTTTTTAAAATGTACTTTTCTAATTGGGCTTTTAGAAGCACAGTAAGTGTAAAAATGGAGCGTCATGATTTAATGTTGGAGATATTAAATAAGTTATTACTAAATATTTTCTTATTTTCATCTGTCTTTTGCGTTCGAACAAAAGGGACACGTCTCACCTAAACATCGCACTGGTCATTTTCCAAAAATAATACAATTGAAATACTTCCTTTGTAAAGACTTGCGTCTCGCACTGCAGCCCACAGAACTTCAGTCCTATTCTCCGCCATTTTGCATATAACTGCAAAATACGCTTTGACAATTGGACACTACTAGGGGGCGCTCTAAGATCACGACAACATGGTTTATCCATTTTAGCACGTCAGGGGTTAACACAGCGGGTGGGGAAATTCTGAAAAAAAACAGAAAATAAACGGTGTCTACAGTATTTATTAGGGGTGGGACGAGACACTTTTCCCACGAGACGAGACGAGACACTAGGCTCACGAGATCGAGACGAGATTTAGATTTTTTTTTAAATAGAAAAAACCTTCGATATAATATAAGGAGAGCCATATTTTATCTGTATTTTATTTAACTAAAACATTCAAAACTGTTGATGCAACATATTTTCACCAATTGCATGCAGTCATAACCAGATAACCAACATAATATTGATCATACAAAATATGATGCCATAAATTGCCAGGCAAGTAATTTTCAAAATGTTTTAACTGTCAATAGTATAGAAAATCCATCAAGCGCAGACATTAAACACTATTTATAAACAAAGACAAGTCTTCCAGTAAATTGTAAAGAATGGTAGAATCATTTTGGCATCAAGTTCAACTCAACATCAATCTACTTCATTATGATTAAATTCACTGTGTTAATTTTAGCTCTAAAAACAAATGTATTGAAAGTGTCACTGGCCAGTCAATATAGAGAGAAAAGAGAGAGAGGGAGAGCAGAGACGAGAGGAGAGCAAAGAGAGAGCGGAGACGAGAGGATCCTTCCAAGAGAGAGGAGAGAGACTTTCGTCAGACCGATTCCGAGTGGAGAGAAGAGAGAGGATAGAGACGGGAGGAAGAGAGAGACTCCGAGAGCGATTTCCCACCTGAGTACACCCCAGGACGAGAGAGAGAAGCGGATGTGCCGCGAGAGAGAGAAAAGAAGAGCAAGAGAGCAAAGAGAGGAAAACGAGGAGAGGATTGAGAAGAGGGAGATGAGAGAGACGAGGAGAGATCGAGAGAGAGAGACGACCGCAGGAGGAGAGAGACAGCCATGACGAGAGGAGAGAGGGAGAGAGAGCCGAAGACTGAGAGAGAGAAGAGAGAGAGACAGGGAGAGACGAGAGTGACTCGCAGAGTTTCCGGAGAGAGCAGAAGAGAGCAGGAACAGGAGGATGGAGAGAGGGGAAGAGATGAGAGAGAGAGAGGAGGAGGGATGAGAGACTGAAGCGAGACGAAGACCAGTGAGAGGAGACTGGAGAGAGAGAGACGGAGGAGAGTCAGGAAGAACGAGAGAGTGGAGAGCGGAGAGAGAGAGAGAGGGGGAGAGGAGAGAGAGAGTAGAGGAGGAGAGAGGAGAGAGGAGGAGAGAGGAGAGAGAGAGAGGAGAGGAGAGAGAGCAGAGAGGAGAGACAGAGAGTGAGAAGCAGGACAGAGAGAGGGAGGAAGAGGGAGAGCGGCTTCCTACTTTAGCTTTGTTTCTGGTATTCGTCGCTTTTCTTGCCGATTTCTTTTCTTTTTTTACGTGAAACCATGATTTCCAACCGAAAACAGACTTTGTTCAAAATAAAACAAGCAGATTTTCTCGCGCGCGTCATACGTTCTCTTAAAGGCACAGCGCAGAAAACGGAGCAGCGCATATGCGCGTCGCGGGTGTGATCGATTAATTCAGTCTGTTACACTGCTTTCTGTGTTCGATTAGCAATGTCCGTGCCGTCATTGATGGTTGTAAGTTACAACTTGTAATGTGTTATACTGTATTAAAGGGTTTATATACTTGTATAAATATCAAATCCATTAATTATCACGGTATTCACGGTATTGCAAATATTTCAAAAATGGCGCCAAATTCTCGCGATATCACGAGATTCAATTGGATCTCGCGAGAAGCATTGGATCTCGTCACACCCCTAGTATTTATCTTAATTTCTCCTGTGTGTGAAATCACGTCTAACCATCTTAGTAGAATGCTGCAGAAAAAAATCTGGAAAAAAAATTTGAAGAATAGCCGCATCTTTGTATAAGCTGCATGGTTCAAAACCTATGAAAAAAGTAGCGGCTTATAGTCCAGAAAATACGGTATCTGTGTTCAAAAATGAGGAAAAAGAGTCAGTTAAAAAAAAACGTGTTCACACTCAAAACTAATCAATTACGCACCCACCTTGCTCTGCTTTGTGTCCGCAGCTCGAAACACGCAGACAGTATCGACCTGGAGCTGGAGGTGGATCCTCTGAACGTGGACCACTTCTCCTGCACGCCACTGGTGAGGATCCGCTTGGCTGCGTCTCCGTCCCCTTCACTCCTCGGGTCTCTCCGCAGATGTGGGCCTGCGCGCTGGGTCACACGGAGGCGGCTGTGGTCCTCTATCAGTGGGACCGACGAGCCCTGGCCATCCCGGACTCTCTGGGCCGCCTGCCCCTGGCCATCTCACGCTCCCGCGGCCACACCAAGCTGGCCGAGCGTCTGGAGCATCTCCAGCGGGAAGAGCAGCAGTCCGGCACGTCTCAGGCCTTCTCCGCCTCGGAGGGATGGATGAACGTCTGGACCACCGACAGCAGCTACTCTTCAGGTGGGACGTCCTCACACAGATGGAAACATGGCGATGTAACGGCAGGAACGTCTTCTTCTGGTGGTGTCGGGGCAGATTTGAGAAGGCCGAGGTCAGAACCCTCCAGTTTTTACAGCAGCGTCCATCACGGCGAAGGCCCGCTGAGCAAGAAACACAAGCCCTGCCCGGACGGCCAGCAGACCCGGCCCAGCAAGTCCTGCTCGGCCCCTCTGCGTCTGGAGGAGACCTGCCTCAAAGCCCCGGAAGCGCCTGCGGACAAAGAGCCGGGCTCTACAGGCTCGGGCCGCTGGGGGTCCAGGGCGTCTGGGGGCCGCAGGGGGACCGCGCCCGGACTGGGAAAGGAGAGACTGGCCAGCAGACTGAGGCTGAGGGAGATGGCCAATGTGAGTCGGGAGAACCTGGAGAACACTGGAGACCTTCAGGTGAAGCCCGGCAGCTGGCGAGGTTGACGCGCCACAGACACGTGCGACTGTGTGTGTTCCAGAACATGAACCTGATGCCCACGGCGGCCCAGCTGATGAAGAGGGAAGCCTTCCCCCCCGAGGCCTCCAACATCAGCTGGTTGACCAGCTACCTGGGAGACGCCGAGAGGCAGGTTCCTCACGCGCCCCCGTCTGCGCCCCGTGTAGTGAGCGTGCTCCTCCCATCGCCCCGCAGGTTCCTGTTTAACAAGCCTCTCACTTCCTCTCCGGGCCTGAGCTCGCTCGCGCCGGAGTCTGACGGGAACGCCGAATGGAGCGCTCTCCTCAGCACCGGCCACAGCCGAGACCAGCGGGACCTGAGCGAGGCGGCACGGCAGGTCCACAACACCTTCCGCAAGTACAAGGTACGGCGAGGCGCGGGGCGGGGCGGGGCAGGGCGGAGCCAGAGGTCTGTGTGGTGCGGTGTGGTGCGAGGGTCCTGAGGGAGCAGAGGGTCTGTGCGGCGTCAGCATGGGGAGCTTAGCATGGCCTGCTGCGAGGAACGAGCGCTCCGCTTCCCGCCGCCCGAGCCCCTCCCCCGCACTAACCCGTGTGTCCCGCAGGGTCCGGAGCAGCAGGAGCGCGCCGCCGCCGTCATCCAGCGCTGCTATAAGAGGCACAAACGGGTACTTCACGCTTCTCTCTTTCACCCGCGCACACTCGGGCACACACACTGATTTGCTTCCTGTCTCTTCTCTCACTCAAGCTGACGTGGATCGCCCTGAAGGTAAAGCTCCGCCCGTAACGCCGCTACCGCAGGGGGCAGGAACCTGTTTGGCTGAGAGACCCATAAACGCCACACATTTTTAAAAAATGCACTTGACAGACAGTCCCACGGAGAATAAACAAGTACATGTGTGCGTTTATATAAGGCCGACATAACCGATAAGGCGATAACCGTGTTGTTCAGCGGCTGGAGAGCAACAGCGCCGCACAGGTCAGACAGTGAACTGCAGTGGAAACACTGACATCACTCCGCAACACGATGAGACTCGTATTCTCTGCTGAGGAGAGCTAGCACGCTATTGGTGCACACGCCTCATTGCCAAACCCCAACGGGCATACACAGGGATACACAGGCTCCGCCCACTGTTCATCACCTAGTTGAGTGATGAAGTCCAGACGCAAAGATCTGAAACCAACAGGAAGAAAAACTGTTGCCAAAAATGTGGAGATTGCAAGCGAAAAATATAAAAAGAAACGTGATTGCTAAAAGTTTTATATTCTTTAAAATTGGATTAATTAATTTGACACTAATCTGATTCCAGCAGAATTCCTCCGTCTATTCCTGTTGATTAGTACAGTCCTCATCCTTCTGTCTTTGAGCCGTCTTCTTTGATGAAAGGGTTTCTGCATTTAGCTACTTTTTTTAAAAGGATGGACGTTCACTTCCTGATGTCACGATGACATTATACATTATTCAATAGAAATGTCTCGTTGTCCCAGCCGTGATTGGCTCCACCCACTCGCCACCATGAACACGAGCGGTAGGGAATGAACGGATTGAAATACAAGAGAATGTTTTATTGTATTCTAAGAGTCCTGAAGAGCCACGTCTGGCCCGTGAGCCGCAGGTTCCTGACTTCTGTCCGCTGTAGCGTCCTCGGCTTCGCGTCCCGCGCTGAGGCGACTGTTGTTTCCGCAGTACGCACTTTACAAGAAGATGACGCTGGCCGCCATCCTGATCCAGAGCAAGTTCCGCAGCTACCACGAGCAGAAGAAGTTCCGCCAGAGCCGCCGGGCCGCCGTGCTGATCCAGCAGTGCTACCGCAGCCACAGGGAGCTGAGTCGGGCCGACGCCCTGGTGCAGGGGCGGCTCAGGTGCGTCAGGGGGCGGCGGCTGTGCTGACTGAAGTGTGTGACGCGCGTGCGTGCGTGCGTGCGTGTGTGTGTGTGTGTGTGTGTGTGTGTGTGCGCAGCAGGCAAGACCAGGCGGCCAGAAAGATCATGCGGTTCCTGCTGCGCTGCCGTCACAGGTAGGTGGCGCCACCACACGCTCCAGCCGCGCCCTCACTAACCGCCGTCTGCTGTGATCTTGCCGTTTGTGCGAAGCCCCTTGATGGACCGTAGACTTTTCAAACGGGTGAGTGCCGTCTCGCTCAGTGCCCCGCCCGCTCCCTCACTTCCTGCTTCCTGCCCGCCTGCATGAGGGCGACTGGCGCGTCTCCAGGGGCGGTTAGGGCATGGCATGATGTGCGGATACGGAGCCTTGCTTTCCTCAGGCATGCTTGATCCTCTTCCCTGTGCGGGACAGGAAGTGCCCGGCTGCTGTTTCCTGTCTCAGTGGGGGGGGGGGGGGGGGGTTCACATGTGAAACCTGTTGCTCCTCAGTGTGGTAGCCCTCAGTAGTCCTCAGTAGCCCGGTACGAGTGTGATGAACCGTGTGGAGAATAAGCCGTCCTATCCTGGTCTTAAAGAAACAGTGATACAATTGTGTGTTTTGATAACAAAGTGTGTGTGTGTGTGTGTGTGTGTGTGATGTCATTATAATCTTGAATTCTATGAGCAGTTTTGCAGTAGGGAGTGTGTGTAGCGGCGGTGTGGTGTATTACCCATCACTTGTACGTGTGTGTGTGTGTGTGCTGACCGGCTGCGTCTGTGTCCGCAGGGTCCGAGAGCTGAGAAGGGTCAGGGAACGTGAGGAGCGCCGCGGGAGCGCCGTCTGACAGCACGCGGATCAAGACTCGCGCGGCCCCGCCTTCTCCTGCCGCCATTTTTGCACTGGTCACGGAATTTTTTCGTCCTCTAGATTACTATGGAAACCCCACACAGGAAGTGAGGCCAGGGAGGCTTTTATTCTGTAAATGACCCGCCTCTCGGCCGGACAGGTGCTGCTGCAGAAGACTTTTTTTATATTTTAACAGAGAAAAATTCAGCAGCGAATTTAAAGTGAAAAAAAAAAACGTAACCAAAACAAGGCGTCTGTTCCCGCCACATGCATGCGGCCCTCGCGTGCCACGCCCGCGCCCCTCCCTCTCTCTCTGTAGTGCATGTGTCTGCATGCGGATCAGTGTTTCCTGTCCGGCTCCGCCCGCTACGTTTCTTCGCTGCCTGTTGGCGACGGAGCCGTTATTTTTCTACTCTTCGGTTCTTCGGCGTCTGTCGTTTTCGTTGTCTGTGTCATGAGTTATCGCCAAATGTTTTCCCGCGTGGTGTGTCCGGGTGTGGCTGGGCGTGGTCGCCGGACGGAAGCTTTTCCCCAGAGGATTGTATTTAAGATGATAGTATTTTATTCTGATCCGGATTGTAAGACTTCAGCGTTCCACTGTACAGTTCCCTCGGGTGTGTACATACTGTAGATAAGAGCATGAGTCTTCTGGACGGACGGGGCGTGGCGTGGACCTACAGAAGAGCGGCACCAGCACGTCAGAATGTGTAGGAAGTGCCTCTGAGATTCTCTCACGCCTTTCAGCGCGGAGCTTTGGATTTACTCACCCACAACTTTCCCCTCGAGTCCATCTCACCTCGTCACGCGGAGTCCAGAGCCACAGGACGTCCAGGACGCGCCTCACACACACACACACACTCATAGCAATAAACCTTCCTGGTGGGTTGGGCCGCGTCACTTCCTCTTATGCAACCCCAGTACCAGAGCGAGGTGTCCGGTGGCCTGAGACTGGAGGAGACCTGCATGTGACCCTCCTCGGACCCTCCATCTCTCTGTCCTGCTCGTGCCGACTGTTGGTTTTTAACGGTTGGTTTCTTTTTTTCTATGTGCATGTGAGAGCATCACGGAATTGTTGGATGTTTTAAAACCGAATAAACTTTCAGCTGCTGAAGCCATGACACACGTGACCGGAGCTTTTCTCAGCTTGATGTGGTCTCTCTATAGCAAACCTGGGCAAACTGCAGCCCGGTAAACGTTTTAATTCGGCCCGCCGAACTTGTAAAAATTAATGAAAGTCGAATTTTTTTTGCCAACTGGAAAAACTTTGTTCTGTTTCTATTCTTCTCTCCGCATCAGAAAGTCTGAACATAGCATCAAATGTCCGCGCCTCCGGTTTGTGCACTTCCTGTGTTTTTATGAATTGTGTCTGTGAATCTTTGTGAATTTGCCCCATATCCCAAAATGTATATTTTTAGACACCAATGTGGCACCCCGACAATACTGATTTTTTAACTGAACTTTATTTTTGAGCCCTTTCACACAAATTTTATTTAAAGAAAGTGCACTTCTGTTTTATATTTAAGGGAAATATAAGGTGAAACAGATAATATAGGTAAAAACAGCAGATAGTAAAATAAAAACCACATAACAAACTAAATTATAAGACACATAAAATATCGTCACAACTCAGTTTGCGTCAAGCGAAAATGAAAACAGGTGGTTTTTGAGTAGTGATTTAAAAGCAGGTAAGGATGATGTACACCGTCAGCTCGCTCGTTAGTTTTGGAGCTCAAACCATAAAGAAACATTATTAATATTAAGCAGAATTGAGTTTCGTTTTTTTTTGGTCCGGCCCTCCGCAATATTTTCTGTTTCTCATGTGGCCCCTTGGAAATAATAATTGCCCACCTGCCCTATAGTGTCCGATCCACGCGGCCGTTAATGCGCATGTTGGTGTGAGCAAAGTAACGGGAACACTGTTGTCACGTGCTGAAGAGCCGCTGAACTTTATGCGCGCGTCTGTTCGCATCAGCCCTGAGCGCGCGCACGTTTACGTCACGGGAGCGCGCGTCGACGCAACAGTATCCAGAACAGCGGTTCTTTAGCTCGCCAGCACAACAAACATGTGAGTAGCGGCTGTTCGGCGTCTCTCTGGCCGGGTTCGGCTCGGTGTCGCCTGCGGGACGTGTGTGTGTGTGTGTGTGTTCTCCGGCCGGACAGACGGGTCGGAACAGCGGCTTTAGCTTAGCATTAGCTTCCCTCTGGGAAAGTTTTCAGTTTTCACTTTCACTCTCTTTAGGACACAGACACGTTGAAATGTGAGTGTGTTTGTGTGTGTTTACTCGCTTGCGGAGCGTTTAAAGCGACTTTACAAACTTTTCCCTCAGGCTAACCGCTAAAGTGCTAAAGTCGCTCCAAACTCAACACGTCACTGACTCCAGCGCGAGTAAACACGGAAATACTGTCATATTTACACGCATGTAATGTATACATCTGTTTATTTATTTATACATGTTGTATTAATATATATTTGTAGGTTTTTATAATACTTGCGTATGATTATTACGCATTAGAGCACGTTAATGTAAAACGTGTGTAAGTACGTATGGGCATGCGTACATAAGCGTATCATGTAATATTTAAAGATATTTTACAATAGAAATAATATCGTAAATTAACACAAAGGATGTGTCTATTTTTATAATCTAAATAAATAAAGAAGTGCACGCGCTTTCCTGACGCCCGGAGCTTCTGACCGGAAGTGCGGCGGCGGATCAATCAAACAGCTGCGAGCGCGGACTCTTATCTCCCACTCTGACGTCATCTGTGGTCTCGTTTAGTTTGATTTGTCATTTTATTCAGACTGGATTCATTCTTTGGAAAATTTTGCACTTTCTTAGCTGAACGTTTAGCAGTCGGAATTCTCTCTCTCTCTCTCTCTCTTTATCTCACTCTCTCTCTCTCTCTGTCTCTCTTTCCCTCTATCCCTTTCTCTGTCTCTCTCTCTCTTTATCTCTCTCTCTCTCTCTCTTTATCTCACTCTCTCTCTTATCTCACTCTCTCTCTCTTTATCTCACTCTCTTTCTTTCTCTCTGTCTCTCTTTCCCTCTCTATCCCTTTCTCTCTCTCTCTGTCTCTCTCTCTGTCTCTCTCTCTCTCCATCTGTCTCTCTCTGTCTGTCTCTCTCTCTGTCTGTCTGTCTGTCTCTCTCTGTATCTCTCTCTCTGTATCTCTCTCTCTCTCAGATGCTGATTGGTGGAGAGAACAGTGGCTTCTTTATGGGTGTGGGGGTCTCATGACTCCTGCGGGGCGTTCAACACTCTTTCGTGACTGAGTTCAGAATTATTTTTTTTCTTCCCAAAACCAATATTGACTAGGAGCGAGTCTCTTTAAAGTGTGTGCTTGTGATGATCATGTGACCTGAGCGGCTCTGTGGAATGTTTTTTGCTCAGCTGACGTTTCTTCACCTGGACACACACACACACACACACACACACACACACACACACACACACTAGTTACTGTTGTCAGAAGAGTAAGAGAGAGAGAGAGAGAAAGAGACACAGACACAGACAAGATTTTATTAATCTCACTGGGGGAAACTTTGGTGTTCAGGAGCAGGAGCTTGTATTGATCAGATTATTGATGATGATGATGATGATGATTATAATACTCAGGCGTGTGATCATTACTGAAGCACAACAGCGTGTCACATGAGCGTGTAAAGCTGGTGCTGTGGCGCCCCCTCCAGGCCTCTCGTGGTCACTCGCCGCTGACCAGCTGACCACACCAGCGCAGCGCCATCATGAGGACTGTAGGGGTCACGACCTGAAAACCTGAAGGAATTAAAAACGTTCTGGAATTTGTTAAAATGTAAAAATTGTAATGAATTGTAAGTCGCAAAAATGATTACAAAATGAATTGTAAGTCGCTTTGGATAAAAGCGTCTGCTAAATGACTGTAAAGCAAAGTCAATATTGTATTTTTTGCACTGTCGTGCACCATTTTGCACAACCTATTTATTGTTGTTTGTTCTCTTTGCTGTTTGCATTTTTGCCTTCACTGTTTTCTTTTAAATTGTCCCTTTCGTTTCTGTTAAAAAAAAACATTTTTCTGGTTTTTGCTGTTGCTGAACACAAAGATTTCCCTTAGTGGGATTAATAAAGTCCTATCTATCTCTCTATCTATATCTATCTCTCTATCTATCTATATCTATCTCTCCATCTATCTATCTATATCTATATTTATATCTCTATCTATCTATCTCTCTCTCTCTCTATCTCTCTATCTCTCTATCTCTCTGTCTGTCTGTCTGTCTGTCTCTCTCTCTCTGTCTCTCTCTCTCTCTCTCTCTCTCTCTCTCTCTCTCTCTCTCTCTCTCTCTCTCTC